>JANRGW010004526.1:13663-70032 GCA_024733675.1 Psilopsiagon aymara | reverse complement strand
CCCCCAGCTCCCCCCACTACACTTCACCCCCATCCTTTCATCTCACACCATCCCTAAGCAAGACAGTCTCAGCTCTCGCAGCCCTGCCATTACCATTGGAGCATCTCCAAATTCACTCTTCACAGGAAGAGTAGCCAATAAAGCCAGTTTACTTCGTGGCTCCTGTGCTATGAATACATCCGCTCAGGACGAGGGCCCCAAGAGCAGTGCTGAGTGCTTGCCTTGGGTCCTCTGCAAGGCAGGAAAGGAGATGGAGAACTGCTGACCCACTGCGCTGTTACCAATTACCTGGCCTCAAAACGCACTTAATAGCATCAACCCTTCTGTTCCCAGGAAGATTCACTGATCTGGCCCAGCTATGTCATTTCCCCCTTCCCTGCTGCCCAAAGCACCTTGAGAAGGTCAAAGACATCATCTGCATCGAGGCGGTAGTCACAGAGGCGGTGCAAGATCTCCACCCGGGTGCGCAGAGGTAGCTCCTGGAAGGTGGACTCCCTCAAGGGGTTGGGTTTCCCTTCCTCCAGCTCCCAGCGGTAGTTGATGATGTCCTCCAGGTAGCTGTGAAACGTCTGGGATCTAACCAAGGAAACAAAGTCCCACACACTCACTGTAGTTTCCACAAACACCTGGTGGAACCAACAGCTTGAATGTACACAACACAGACACAGCTGACACCTGAAGGAGAACCATGCCCCACAGCAGCTATGGTTAGGTGCAGCTCTACAGAGTTCCCAAAACACAGCAATCTCATTGCAGCACCATGGGATTTCACATTACACACATAGAGCTTACCGGACTGTGCATTACTGTTATTGCTTTCCAAGCTGAAATAACAAACCAAATATGCTAGCTCAGCCCCATGGGCTGTGCCTTTTGCTAGCACCAGCATCAACCTTTTACTAAAATAGGATGCAACAAAGCCAACAAGTCTGATCCTCTTCCACCTCTGCCCACTTCATGTGGAGACCCTCTTCTTCAGCTTTCCATTTGCTCCTTGCATCTACAGTAGCTGAGCCCTGCTCCTTTCTGCCTCTTACGTAGATTTCTATGCCGTGGTTCAATGCCTCGCAACTTTCCATAGCTGCTTGACTCCTACTGGCTTTGCTGTAAGCTTCCTATACTCCTGTAGTGACCCCTATTTTCCCCTCTCTCCCCAAAGGTGCTGCCACTTTCTGCCTGTTCCTCCATCAGTGGCTCTGGCAGGACATCTGCACAGCCCAGTTAACACACACAGCTTGGACTCTGCCGTGCAACAAGGCTCATTCATACAACATGATTGTACCTCCCAAGCAGGGCTCAGCCCAGAGGATGCTCGCCTCCCCAGTCTCCCAGATGATCAAGTTGAATACTTGGGCTTTTCATAAACATTGCTATTAGAATGATCTTTCTCATTTTCTAGCTAGGCCACATTAAGTCCCCCTTCTGCTCCCAGTAGTTCACCACGTAACCCAAGGAAACATACATTTCTTGCCCTCATCTGGCTTTCAGGGTAAACGTCCCCATCTGACACACATTAGACTGCTGATGGAGCTTAAGGCTAAAAGAGCTCCTGTCTATATTAATGAGACTTGAGGCCCTTATTCTGACTGCTGAAAATTTCAGGGGAGTGAATAAAAAATGGCTGCTGAGGCCATGTGTCCCTAAATATAAAACTTCCCTAAGATCTGTTCATATCACTTTGAGTCCTGAGACTTGCCAGGCTCTCTCAGCCTGCTTACGTACCCTGAGCACAGCTAAGGGGGACCCCCCCATGCCCCAGTCATTCTTACACACACGGGAAGTCCATATGCCAGCAAGAACACCACTGGGTACACATTCCCACCAGCTCTCAAAAAGGCAGCTCAACTTGATAGGTTTTTGGCACAAATGGATTACTCTATATGATTAATGGAATCGTGCCAGTGCTACAGAACTGCATTTGCCTGAGAAATTGCTAACTACTACAAAAGCTATTATTTTTTAACAAAGAGATAGAGGAGCACGATCCAACTGAAGAAAGGTTGTTAAAAGCCAACCACAAGTTAGCTATTAAGAGAGCAGGCTTCATGCATTTGGTAAAGACTGGATGTCTTTGCAAGGACCATGACCAGACAGTGATTGCAAGAACGAAGGAACAGATACCACATGATTCCTCAAGCTATGTCCATCTGGCAGCATTCCTCTTCCTCCTCAAGTGGAGAGAAGTTGATGCTACCACCCTGCAGATCAGTCCTCACTAGCCGGCTTCTTCCTGACGTCAAATGCAAGCTGACCTCCCACAGATACCTCCTCTCACTGGATGAGCATTACCAGCCCTCTGGTTGTATTTAACAATGGACACTTGGATGTACCTGGTTCTAGTGCCTTCTGCAGTCTGGAGTTTGCTATTTTCTACGTGACACAAGCAAAGCATTAGCATTTCCAAGTATCATTGCTTTGCCCCACTAGTATCAGCAATGAAACAAATGCAACTTGAAATAGTCCCCTGCGCTGACAAAGTTCAGTCAGCAAAGGAGGACTGACTGTTTTATGAAATGATTTCAGAGCTGCCTCAAGGATTAATTTTAGGGTAAAAACTATCCTCTTTTAAATGAAATATTCAGTGCACAGTACGCCTACCTGAAGTAGCTGTGCACTCCCACAGTGTCTTCTTCATACACCTCAAGAACCCATATCAGCTTCAAGCAAGGACTTCAGCTTGGCAGAAAGTGTGATACTAGGTTCTCTTTACAAACTTTTTGCCTTTAAGAGTGCTGTTTGATCACAGACAGCTTAAACGTTAGACATTTACTGAAGCCATTGATTAAAACAAAAAGACAGATTTGACTACCGTTCAGAAGAGAAAGACTGATGAGAACATCCTTTCCTGAAAGCAACACCTGTATTGATGCTTAGTCCCTCACAGAAGGAAAAAGGCTGTAAACTCTCAGAAAACATCTGAGTTTCAGCCCCCAACTTCTATTGTTCAACCCTATCAGAGCTCAAGGCAGAACATTATTTTATCAGATCTGATATAGAGGTTCTGGCTATTTCCAATAAAATTGACTACAAAACCAGTTTTCCTCGGACCCTGAAAAAACAGGGGGAGACACGGGATGCTAGGAAGAAGCAACAAAAGCAACAGGGTTTTATCTGCTCTTATTTTTCTGTTCCCTCTTTTGGTTGGTTGGTTTTTGTTTTGGGTTTTTTTGGGTGTTTTTTTTTTTTTTTTTTTTTTTTTTTTTTTTTTTTTTTTTTTTTCCTGTAGAGAAAAAAAAAATAAAAATAAAAAAAAACCACAAAACAAAACAAAAGAAAAAGGGAACGCTATGGATCAGTTACTTTTACCACTTGCACAAGTACACTCATCTTGCTCTACCATTTTGGCTGCTCTCAGAGAAAAGTGATCCAGAAAGCCCTTCAACTCCAGAAGACCATGTGAAGTCTTTGCCTATATAACTCAGATTCCCCCTGGGGCCTGGCTCTGTTGACTTAACCAATTTGGTTTGAGTTTGACTTTCACAGAAGTGGCTAACACTAGAAATTTCCTCCATCCACCCAGTGTTCGATACATTACAAGCTCTGTTCTCAAGAGTACTTTTGAGTTCCTACTCCCATCCATTTTCAAAGACAGCTACTGTGCATTTGTCGCTTTGAATAAGGATAGAAATGAGAGCCAGAGATGGGAACCAGATGTCTCAAGGCATTCTCAATCACTCTCAATCTTACCCAATTTATATTTTCCCTGTTAATGGGAACTGGCCTCTTTTCTCCAGACAAACGTGGGATGCTTGACTTCAACCTGTCTGCCCCACCTACGTTTAGTCTCACTGAGCCTGGCTCTATTACATTCCATTTATAAAAGGTTTTTGAAACAGCCCTCTCGGTTTGGAGAAGAAAATGTGCGAGCAGTACAGCAGTCTGTGAGAGCCCTGCCCTTGGGGTCCTTCTTCACACAAAGCAGAAATGCTCAGGAATGTTTAGCATTATCTATAAAAAATATAAAACTTCATATCCATAAGATTAAAGAATCAGACAGACAGGAATTGCCTGGATGCAGTCTGTCAAATACCCTTCGACAGCTCATTCATATAACAGTGATACACCCGCAGGTGCGGCAAGTCCTAGGGAGTCTCTGCTGCAGTTGAGAACCTCTGAAAACCCTTTTGTAGGGGGGAAGAAGGCAGGAAGGAGATCACTGAGCTAAGGAGACAGATGTATCTCTTCTCCTGAGGTTCTCAGCATCACTGATGTAAAAACACTCACCAATGGAGGCAATGTTAGGTCAGCAATGTCCCTTCTCTGCAAACTGGGAGTACCCCCAAGGAGGATGAACGGGTACATTCTGCCTCAGGACACATATCCAAAGGAAAATCAACTCTCTCCTGAGAGTAAATTGGGGGTTCTAGGAACACTCTATAAAAAATTTGAGATTGTGGACCACAGCTGCCACCATATCTCAATCTTCTACCTCTCCCTGCCATACAGCACAAGTATTTGCCATACAGCTCATTAACCAAGGACAAATATTGCAGAAATCACCTACAAGATGT
Organism: Psilopsiagon aymara; assembly: GCA_024733675.1. NCBI lineage: Eukaryota > Metazoa > Chordata > Aves > Psittaciformes > Psittacidae > Psilopsiagon > Psilopsiagon aymara. The sequence goes on along the minus strand of JANRGW010004526.1, from coordinate 65,521 downwards.
CAGAAAAGTTAGGAGTACTCTGTAACTGTAAAACTTCACCCTTCCCACCGTCTTTCTCCCCATCCCAATTTCACCAGCACCATTAATATTTCAGAAAACTGAGACAAAGTGACTCACTTGTCACAACACCCCTCACTTTGCAGCTGCCACCCGATGTGCAAAGCAATTTGGATAGCTGTAGTGGGGAAGTGGTAGAATAGCACGTGTGTATCTATGGGATACATTCCACATGGGTGCAGGCAATTTCTCATGAGCCCAATGCAATTCTTTGTCTTGTCCCTGGCTGTGCTCTGAAACCACAGGGTCACTGTCAGAGGTCCCTACCTTCTTTTGCAATGATTAGAAAGGAGATCAAAGCTGAATTGTACCTGCAGCTGAAAGTTTAAACCATACATTGCAGACCCCTACATACCTAAAAGAAAACCTGGGGCACAGGGAAGGATGTGACCTAGCACCTCGGTGTTAAAGGGGAGGAATAGCGGCAGACAACCCACAAGAGTCCCAGTGAGGTTGCAGCTCAAGTTGCCTGTGATCTTTAGTAGCAGCTGCGCAAGAATCAGGGCATAAAGACGACGGGAGCAAGCCGAAGGAGGGGCTCCTCTCCAACATGGGTATCAGCTTCCAGAACAAGCCAGAGAAATGATACACCCCCTGCGAGCTCAGCGCTGCAGCCCGGCCATCTGCCACCCGGCTGCTTCCCAAAGAGGGAGGTTTCTCTGTGCTCCAGGAGAGGGGAGCCGAGGACTCCTCCCCCTGCCCGGTGATCCCAGTGCGGCAGCCTGCCTTCCCCATGGCTTTCCCTGCTCGCAGAAGAGGCACCCTGCCCATCACCCGGGCTCTTAGCTTGCTGGGCCATGCTCTGCTGTTGGAAAAGGAGAGTGGCCAGAGTGCCCGTCCCCATGCCCAGTTTCCCAGAGGGGGTAGATGGGAGACCTCTGGAAGAAATGGTGAAAACTTCACAGGGTTGACAGGACATATGGACAAATTTGGTCAGAGCTCCTGGTGCACACGAAGCAGGGAACAGCTGCACCCACAGACCCCAGCCCCACAGGCACCCTGTAGGGCAAACTCAATGTGAAATTCCTTCTGAGCGAACCCAGCAGCATTGGGGCTGGAATTATGTGAACGCACACACACCTATTTTTTTATCCTCGCGCCCAGAGGAAGCAGAGCCACTCGTGCTTTTAGTTTTAAAGTCTCCAAAGTAAAACAAATCTTGGCTGGGAAACTGTAAACAAAATCAAGCCAAACAAACAAAAGCAAAACCAAACACTCATTCAGTAAGAGAGTCCTTGTGTCAATCTGCACTTCCCGCAGGCAGTGTGCCATGGCCCAAGCGTGGAATTACTGTCACAGCACACTTCCCTATCAGGTCTATTGCTGCCAATTTTGTTACAAGCCCTCTCCGCTCAAAACAATGAAACACACCCTCCCCAAATCAACAAAAAAAAACCCCACAAACCCCCTACCCTGTGGGAGTAAATACTGGATTAAAAGAAACATTAGGGTAAGGAGCTGGAAATACTGGAGATAAAAATCTCTCAACAATGCTCAGATAGTGCTGGCACACACAAATAAGCCTTCTCAAAGTTCAGATGCCAAATAATTGCCTGGACCCACGAGCTGGAGTATCTATCATGTTGACAGTGTTTTAAGTCTCTTGTTTCATTTCATTTACAAAATGCAACGGAAGAGTAAATACTGGAACGCTCTGGAGCTAAAACTGCTGGGAAAATGGCAAGCCTGACCTATGTCGAATCCCAGACAGTATATTGCTCTGTATTTGAGATTAAAACCAAGAACTCTGACAAAACCAGAGGATGGCAGAGAGCAGGAATAACAGTAGACCTCTCCTCCACCTCCTGTCCAACAGCAGTATGCGGGAGGAACATGGAAAACAAGACTGGGAGAGCTCAGCCTTTCCCTCAAAGACTGTTTAAACATGAATAGGATTACTCTCACTGTTCATTTTACAGAGTTGGCCTGAAAGAAAAGTAATAGAAGTGACAATTCTGTCTGGCAAAAGCTTTAAAAGCTGAAAAAGACTCGGGTTCCGTCAGCCACCCAGCACAAGCATTGCTTTTACAAGGTTCTCAGTATAATTGTAAACATAAATGAAAAAAGCCTCATTGGGCATCTAATTCAGAGCACACAAGAGAATTGGTTTTGTCTTGGTGATGTCTCCAGTTAAAAGAAACAACAGCAGCAGCAATCAAGGTCTTATCAAAGAACAGACGTTTTATCATGGAATTAATTTTGTGGACTGAAGATATTTCACCTTATGGGCTGGCACCTTTTTAAGTTCTGAATTGGCAAAAAGGCACCAGCTTGGTGTCGGGAATCACTCAGGTGTTAATGAGAGCATTAACTGGCAGATGGCATTCAAGATATTTCTCCCCTCTCCAATGAGGGCAGCTTCTTTGCTACAGCAGTGATCAGGAAACCTTCATTCCTCACAAGCACACAATGCTTTGGCACAAAGGCAAGCCCTCTGGAAGGTAATGGGAAGGATTCAGGGTTTGCTGGGATGACCTCAGTCAAACATCATTAACAGGGTCAGGAGAAGCAAAGCCTATTTCAGAAGAAAAAAAAATAATGTAAGGGCCCCCATGATCAATCTATCGTGGCTTGTCAGAAAGAGAAAGCATAGGCTGACCTTAGAAGCAATATGAGTTACTACTACCAGCCTGACCTTGAGCTCTCATGTAACAATGGAGACTTTTTTTTTCCTACTGTATTAATGAGCTTTCTTATCTGAGGTGGGGGAGGAAGTTTTATGGACCAGCTAGTACTTCACCTTCAAACAATTTACCCCACTGAGAAACCAAGTCAGGCATGATGCAGGGAGGGAAAAGATACTACCCCATCCTTTTGGGTGAGAAAAGGGTTGGATAGGTATATTTCCTTCCAAGCCCTCTGTGTGCAGCTCACTCAGGAGGCGTGCAAGCCAACAGAAAGCATGTGGTCCTCAGACCACGGGCGAACTTGTCATGAGGACTATCAGACTGGCAAAGGCTCAAGGAAGACAAGCACCTTGAAGAGTCTCTCCTCAAAACACTTCACTGCAGCAGTCCAAAATAACTGAGAAGCTGGAGGTGCAAGAATCATGATCTTTAACATCCACATTTCATTTCCAGTTCAACTAGCAGTGCCACTACTGCATCGCTGTCCTGCACCACTGGTGCGGACAGACTCACAGATTCCAGCCATGGACAGTCTTGAGGGAAGCAGTAACTCCTATCCACACCACACTGGTGACAGACCTAAGCAAGGTCCAACCTTACTAAAGACCTTGTGACAGAGGAAACAAATATCCAAGCTCATCCTGCTTTTCAGTGCTTTCTTTTGATTCATGCCTGGAGAAAACCAGGTGGCCTATAAATGGCTGTGAACAAAAGGAAGACAGATGACATTAACAGACCCTGAATGAGATCATAGAATGAGGTGGGGGGGGGAATGAAACTGGACTGACCAAAGCTCTAGGATGAAGTTTCTCCTCACAGAGTCAGAAAGCAGAGATTGCTAGAGTACAAGACCCTCACAAGGCATGTACAGTCCTGCCTCTTGTCCTTCACTGTTAGTTAGAACCAGTTTTCTAAACACATATATTGCTCAAACCTCAAGTTATTCTGTGGCTTACCTGTGTGGCCATCAGGAGCACTGGCACTGAAGGGGAGGAGAAAGTTATCTGAAGACTAGATCATGTGGATTGCACTGAACTCTACATCCAATGACCTTTGTCTTCACCATTGCTGAACACCAGAAGACATTCTTTCTATGCTACAACCACGGTTTTGTTTAAGTTCAAAAAATATAACTGGTTAGCAATTATGAAGTAGTAATAGGTCTTCCTTAGTCTGGTCTAACTCCCGGATTTGGCAGTCTGAAGCATGAGTAGTCAGAGGTTTCCACATCCATGAAAGATAAAAGCAAGTCTTCCAGAAAGGCAAAGGGCAGCAAAGTGATTTCAGCACCCTGATCCCTGCTCCTCACATGTCCACCCCACAACTTTCTTCCAGAGCTCAAATGTGGCACTGAGATCAACCCCAAGTGTATGCTGAAGAGATGCTTGGAGAAGACATCAGTGTTCTGGACCTTCTAACATGATAAAACAAAGTTTGGCAGGAGGTTCTCCAGCAGAAGAGCTGCTTGATCTTGCTAAGGAAATCTAATTTACATGGTTGGATACCAGGGAATCCACTGCCTTCCCAGCTAAACTCCTGAAGTTCATGTTTAGGAGTAAGAAAAAATCAGCTAAGAAAACCCAAGGCAGTCAGCAGCTAAGAATACTCCAGTCCTGCTTCTTGTCTTCCTCCATCTTACCTCGAGCAATCTTCCATACAATAAAAACTGGGGAAGCTGGAAGGGGAGCTGGCAGATAGGTTGTATCCCACAGAGAAGCAGAATAGGAACAGCTATGGAGCGAGGCAATGTCTCCAGGGAGGCAGAGAGAATGGAGAGCTGATGTAGGCTGTCTGGTCTAATAAGGGATCACACCACAGGAGCATGTGCTGGCTTGACAGAAGCAAGTGCAGCCACTTAACCTAGGTACGACAGCTGAAGCAGGAGCCTTGCTTTGCTTCCACCAAAAAAGGGGAGCAGGAAGGAAGAAGGGAAGCCATGAGGTCACCACAGCTGCCCACTCTCCAGGGACATTCCAAGTCTGCCCATACAAAGTTTTTCCCCCAGCCAACAGCAGTAAAACTAAGCAGCCAAGGAAGTTTCTAGCTTGGACTCTACCACTACTAGACTCCAACTCTTGAATGAGATGGAGATGACCTTTTATCTGCTGTGAGCTGATATGTGCTGCCTTCCACTCCTTTTCTCTCATGTGAGGGACAGGAGGCAGCAAGTCCACCTCTCCAAAAAGAGACACCAGCTGTAGGAACTGAACTCATCTCACATGCCAGCATGGCAAAAGGCACGCTCTGATCTTCCCCAGCTGCCTATGGTCCACGCTGCTTCTGTGATTTGGCTTTTATCTAGCAACCACCCTAAGCATGACACTGCATGACACTGCCGGTGGGGGTGACTCATTTGTTATTGTGCTGAGAGAAGGCAGAAAATCAACAGAGATACCGGCACAGATACAGCACTGTCCCACACTGGCCTCTTCTGAAAAGGCTCTTCCCCTAGGCTGGCAAATGCTCAGGACAAGCAGGAGTGCTGAGATAAGTGTCTATTTGATCTTCTCTTCCCCCATTTACCCCGGCTTTTTCACTGCTTTATGTTCACAAACCGTCAAGGCAGCTAATCAGTGCTCTGTGACCCCTGTTAATTGGCCTGTGTGAGAGAAAGGCAGCACCGGCAGGAGGAATCACACATACCTGTTACTTTGAACTGTCCTGTCATTTTCTGTCTCCCTGCTTGCAGGAGCTCCAAGCACCCTTCTGTGAGCCAGGGCTGCTCTACTTCTGTCACCACCCCCAGGATCAGCAGGAGGGGCCACAGGTGTTACCCACGGCTGTCCTACATTTGACACCCCAAGAACAGGGATGCTGTTGCTTCTCCTTCCATGAAAGAAGGTGAAAGCGATTTCTGGTGAAGGAAACACAATCCGAAGGCACTGATGTCCCTTCTCCACATATGCCCAGCTGCTCCTCGCTCCCCTTTCTGCCTCTCTGTTGATCCCACTCTCCCTCCCCATCACAATACAAGGAGGAAGCTAGCAGATGCCCAGCATCCATCTCCCTGTCTCAAGAGACTAGCAGCCTATCTGGCCAAGTAAGCCAGAGAAAGAAAGCAATTGGTGTGAAGATATGAAACCATTGGAGGAAAGAGGGGTTGGATTTGCCAAGCCTGGTAGATTATGCAGTTCTTGGAGGATGAGGAAGACACATATGGTTAACTAGATGCACACTGGGTGCGGGGGCCTGCATTTGATTTGTAGGTAGGAACTAGGGCTGCTTGTGTGTTTTTGTTGTTTGATTGAGGAAAGGAAGAAATAGAGATAGAGTCATAGGATGAAGATGAGCAACAAATAAAGTCAGAGCAATTAGAAACATCACGTATGATATCAAAGGAAGAAAAAGTCCTGCAGGCAATGGGGATGGACAGGAGGATAGGTACACTGCCCAGATGGATTCAGAGAGTATTAATGGGACTATATTAATGAGACTAAAATAAAACATGATGTCTACCTGGTTTTGAGTGCTAGCTCAACCCTTCTCCTCCAAGCCCAGTCTCTGCACAGTCTCCATGAAAGGAACATTTGTGCTGTCTATGTACGCAGGGTTTTGGGGTAATAGTATGGACAGAGAAGCAGGAACTACCCCCACTACTGCTGCTGCAATTTGAGTGAACTGATAACAGCAAATCAATAGTTTGGATAACCAGATTAAAAAGAGGGGGAAATAATGCCACTAAAAGATGCTGAAACATCACTGTGGTGAGCAAACTGCATTGCTATATGTACCTGTGAAAACAGGAATTAAGTTAGCAACAGAGGAACAGAAAGGATTATTTACCTAGAATGAATACAAAGAAAAGACAATTTGAGGCAGTTTTAAAAATTGCCTTTTGCTTTACTATTAAGTGTGATTATGCTATTTTCTACGGGCATTGTTGGGTTTGACTCAGGATGACCAAGTTCACACCGAAGGTGTAGTTAAACACACTTGCCCAGCTTTGCCAACAAACTAACTCCATAGATACGATGTAATTCACCATTTATTCAATTTTTTCTTAAAGACACTAGCCTGAAACTGTCAGTCAAAAGGTGTAATAACAGTTGCCTTCAGTGTGATGTACAACCAACCTGTGAGAGCAACAAGGGAAGAGCTAGAGGAAAATAGCTCTGTAACCAGCCACTAACATGCATTTTCCTACCTACCATCATGTCAATACATGCACCACAGCTCCAACATGGAGGAAAGCAGATGACATTGCAACTACTTTTTCTCTTCTTGCCTAAAACCAGGGAAGTTCCCTGAGATATGACTGAAACTGTAAAATACTGTGCATTTGGAAATATATAGGAACCTCCACAAAACTCCTGGTAAGATGGTCTGCCAGACTGACCTACCCATCTGAATGTGGAAGAAGACTTGAGTATCTGTCAAGCAATAAGTGGTTTCTGCTTCTTTTTGTGTGCTGCACTGGACAGTCCATCAGCCCTAAAGGAGACAAGATGCATGGCTCGAGCAATGCCAGCTGCTCTTTTCGTGCCTTGAGGAATCAATCTGTTGAGCTGAAGGAGCCCAAGAAAGAGGCAATATCAGTTACTGCAGCTTTACCCAGAAAGGGAGGCAGAGCTGGTACTAAAACAGGGTGGTACCAGTGCTGATGCCATCACACATTATGTCTGAGGTGGAAAGGACCAAGAAAAGAAGTTATCTCACCCTAAGTGCCTATGATAAATTAATGATAGAACTGAAAATGTCTCTCTGTACATCTAAAGAAATTTTGGTGTCAAGCTGGCATGTGATACTGTAGGAGGAAGATGTCTCTTGCCATGTGATGACATTGATCTTGGCTGGGGAAGGGCCAGGAAAAATGACTTTTATTAAACAATGAATTCCCTGCCATGCCAGTGAATAGGGCTGGAGAGCTGAGGAGAATCAGAGCCCAACGCTTCCCTGTGCAATGAGATCTATCACTGCAGCTAGACTGGAAACATGATTTTTTTCCCCTGGCACTGTGCTCAGATCAAGTGGTAAGAATCCCCCAAGACACTGAAGTGCAGAGTTTTCTGTCAGGCTCACAATCAGAATGAATGACAGCCGCCACTGGCAAAGGCAGAATGGCAGGAGGCAGAATTCCGGAGTCTCAGAGGCGGCGCTGGGGTGTGTACTGAAGGGGCAGTTGGTACTAAAGGACAGGAAGATAACAGTGATGAGACATCACGATGGTCAGTACTGAAGTTGGTGTTACTGGTGCACATGACAGAAATGCAGAGTAGGAGAGCCAGCTGAAGAGGAATGCACTGACCTGTAGGGCACGGCTGGTCCCCTCGTGAAGCATATGATAACCAAGAAAAGCTTAAGCAATAATGATGCCAAACTGGAGATTTTACAAGCATGTCAGTAGGCACAGACAGACTTAATGGGATCAGTAAATTATACCACTTTTTGGATTTTTGCAACGCAAAAAGCAAAGAACCTTGGTTCTCCTCAGAGTATATGCACATGGGGCAATAAATCCTAGACACAGCAATTCCCAGGGTCAGTTTTAGAGCTCAAGGAGTAACTCCTTGGCCTCAAAAGAGAACTGTCTGACCTGGACATTTCTGATCACAACTTAACAAAAGGAGGTACTTTCTCCCTCAACTGACAAGGACAGATTTTTGTCTGCCTTGTAAAGGAAGTCAGACAAAGGCAGGAAGGTCCCAAGGCAGGGTGAAATGCTGATCCTGAAAGGCTCTGATCAGCAGGTGAAACTCCTCCAGTGCTCACATGGATGGATGCCTCTCAGAACCCCATAGGAATTCAGACTACTGCATTCTTCTCTGCCCAGCTCTTCCCCAAGGCTTATCAGACACTGAAGATGGGAATCACTTATAGGCATAACAATCTCACAGCCAGAACAGAGTTTGAAGCCTGAGGGCTTCTGCATTGCTTCTCTGTAAAGTACCTTCAGCTTTGAATAACAAAAGGCAATCTCTGGAAGGATCAAAAAGGAAAACAAAAAGAACCAGTGTTAGAACTATTTATTAACTAACACAAGAACTAGTTACAGGTTGTTAGATATAATAAAAAGGAAGAGAGAAGGGTGCTCAAGTGGGAAACAAATACCTTGGGGGAAGCCAACTCAGTCAATCAGGGGAGGGGATGGATTGGGTAACGATGTGGGGTGAGAGGCCTGGTAAGATGCAGGCTGCTGGCTATTGCTTTGAAGTGTTCTGCTGGGTGCATAGCCCAGTGAATACTGATCTGACCTGGAAAGAATGTGCAGAGAGGGATGTTGATGGCCACACAGATGAAATGAAGTGTGAGAACCACTGCTGCACTCTCTGCTCTTGCCATATGCTACCTCCATGTGCACTTTGATTCTTAAGGCTTGTCTTTTTCTCTTTGTTTTGTGTTTTATCTTGTGTGACCTTGACAGCCAACTGCAGTGCATGCCCAACAAGAAGCCACTTCAGATGTGATGAAATGAAGATCAAACCATAGCAGTCCTTGTCTCAGGAGGCATGAACACAGCCTTCTGGATGGTCCAAAGCATACCTAAAGCCCAACTTTCACCTAGTGAACTAACTTGGTAAGACAGCAAGGGCTTTGGTTGGTCTGTGATGGTATTGCATTTCTCCCATCAATTATCTTCACTTGCATCTAACCACGCTTCAGTATGTGTTTGCCAATCGTCATCCACACACTTCCTTCTTTCTACTACTTTTACTTGATGGTGATGCTCTTTCTGAAGAGAAGCAGATCAACCCTTGGGAGCTGGAGACAATTAACTTATGAAAGACCCAAATACATCTTCTGTATTCTAAAAGAGCAAAAAGGAATGAGGTTTACTGTGCTCCACATGCAGACTGGAAGAGGATCATTACTTACTATTCATTTCTGGATCCTTGAAGAACAAGTGAAGCCAGCTTAATGCTGCATTGTTCATTCCTAGTGTGCATCAACAGAAAGCATGCTCTAATTCGTAGCCATAAGGAAATACAACAGTATTGCTATGACCATAAGCTCTTCCGATTGTTATGGGGCTATAGAGAGGACCTTAGGGTATTACAGTGATGATGAGCACTGTGGGGAAGAAGCTGGAGTTATTGTCCTGATGACGATGGGGAAATAGGACACATGCCTCTATTATGGCACAAATCCATATGAAAAAAGAAAGCCTTTATGTGCCTTGCTGCTCACTGAAAAATATACTTAGTGTGGGAGAAGGGAGTCCCTTCTGAGGCAAAAAGTACCTAGCATGGGGTTGCCTTGAAGCAAACAAGCTTAGCAAATTCATTACTTAAAGCAAGTCCCACAATTACAAGTTTCTGGGGACAATGGGTAAACCAATGTTTTAACAGATAAACAGATGAGTCCTAAAAAAATCCCTTTGGGATTCATTTCAGAACAGGTCTTTCCTCTTCTTTCCTCTAAAAATCTACTACACTTTTTGAGCCAGAAGGAAACTGAGGAAGGATGGAAGGTAAAATAAGAGAAAAATTCAAAATACAGGTGTCTTAGAGGAGAGACTGAGATGACACACCAGATTATTGTAGTGACTTAGCAGCTGGCTGGCAGTGCCCCAGCTCTTTGGGGCTAAAAGGCTCCAAAAAAAAATACTTTGAGAATTTCTCCAGTATTCTCCCTTGGACTAAAGATTGGCTTCGGAACATGGCTGATGTGTTAGGAGATGGCCTGCAAGACCAACTGTGCTGGAACAGAAATCCTGCAATTGGTGGTTTGGAATGCAAGCCCCAAAAGTGAGGGCAAAGGTTTCACATGGAGAGAACTTCAGCCCTGCCCCACTCTATCATTCTTTGTCTTCTTCCTTCAAAGGAGACGATGTTTTAACTTCCCTTCTCAATTTCTTTCTTCATCTTTGCTTTCTTCCTCCTCCCCAGAGCACTTGGTTTGCAACATCAAGCACTTAAAAATACAGCTGTCCATTTCATATTTCAAGTTCTGACACTGGCATGATGACATCATTGCAGTCTCCAAGACTGACTTCTCTATTCATCCTTTAAAGTTTAGCCACCTCTTCCTCCCTGTCAATGGTCTGCATAACTCCCTCTCCCCAGATATTCCATCTATTTGTCTTTCATCCATCTGCCCTAACAATAACAGCACAGTTTTCAGTCTCTCTTTTTCTTCCACCATTTTCAGCCCTTATTCTCCACCACATTTATGGAACAGCACTTCCAGAATGTGCTACCAACTTTTCTTCAAATTCTTCTTTAAAGATTCATTTTATCCATTTGAGAATCAAAGACATTTACTTAGCTTTATTTATAGTTGAACTCTATAATTTTATTCCACTGTGCTTCTCATTAATCTCTGAATGACCGTGTTATTTTACTGCTGTAATCTCATCCTTCCTTTCCCAACACCTGCCAGCTGCCTCATTTTCACTTTTTACCCTTTAAAAGGCTCACCTTGTATGGCTTGGCTATTATTATAATAAATATTAATATTAGATTCAAGATGAGAAATGCAGCCACTTCATCTCCCTTGCCCCCTCATGGTATCTCCTGTGCTGATGATACTGGGTCGATTCCAGAGGCCATCCACCAATCTCCATGATGTATGCAAGGCAGCACTTGTTAAAAGTCAGACTGTAAATAATGCTGATCTTGTTGATATTCACTTGGCATTCATGAATATGTTTCTGAGTTAGTGAAGTGCTTTGTGGCTGGGCCATTGAAACAGTTGTTATAATCAAGGTCACCAGCACAACCGCAAGAGCCAGATGTTAAAGCCTTTTCTGAAAAGTGGTGGTGCTCAGGCCTGCTGAGATTGAGCTTAGGCTGGCTGCCCCAGATGTTATGGCATGGGGCATCAGCGTTGAATTCATTCAGGTTGTCTTAGTAACTTGGCTTAGCTATTCCCACAGCTCAGTTCACCAGAGTATCCTTGAGACTGAAAGGCTGGCATGGGTTTGCCAACTATCCCAGCTGACCTGCCGTTTCATCCCTTAGACCAAACCAACATACAACAGTTCTTAAAGGACACAACTCACATGGTCACATGCAGAAAGGCAATTTTAGGATGTTTAGTCTTTTAACAGAACATGAGACCTAGGGTAACCCCCAAAGTAACCTGTAAAGATACAGTCCATGCAGAATAAAGGACAAGGGTGGACAGAAGCGACAAAGCAGAAAGAAGAAGAGAAATACCCAGAGCTGTTAAATACAGTCCTCAGAAATGGGCATTTTGTGCAATGGGTTAGAAGATTTCAGATTATCGCTTATCTCTTTCTGATGAAAGCTCAAATAAGTGATTACAGAACAAGCATTAGAAAATCAGCAGAATAGAGGCAGTATTCTTGATTGGCAATTCAAGAAGTAGGGAATACAGCCCTTCAGATGCCACACTGGGAGTATTTCTCAATACTACAACTAAGGCTATGAAAGAAATAATTAAAACAATTGCAGGGGAGGGAAAAGGAGTTAAGGAATATCCTCTTATTATCCACATTAGAACAAATAGGCACAAATTACAAGCCAAAGACTCCAAGATTAGTTTACAGATCCAGAAAGAGCTTAAGATGGGTGCAAAACAGATAATCCACCTGGGAAAAGAATTCCAATGCATTAAGGGAAGAAATAACAAGGAAAAAAATAACTGAGGTTCCTAAGGAAGCAAATGCTATGGTGCCAGAGAAGTCAATTAGATAGTTTTCAGCTACAGTGAAGGACCAGCCTCTTGGGGTTTAAAAAGAGAAAGAATCTCATGCGGCACAGGCAGGAGCAGAAGTGTTGTTTTTGTTTCTCACTTTCTGGCACCTTTGTTTATGTTGAAAAAACAGAAGTTACAATATGTTACAAGAAAAAAGTAATTAAAATGTTTTCCAAGAGACAACAACCTTGTACGAAATGCCTCCCAATGAGGAATATGATACAGTCATTGAAACATTTTATGCCATCACATTAGATGTGATCCCATCACAGTGCAGTAACAAAGTAGTGAAGAATGAGTTTCACCCAGAGAAATGCTGAACAGCGGGAGCTTTTCTGGATTATTTTAGTTGAGTGTACACATCCATGTCACACCATCACTTCTTACTTAAAAACAGCTGCAGAAGGCTCCTGCTGCGGCTGCTGCCGTTAGCTGAAGCTCTGATCTTCCTGTCTTGATACAAGTCATCAAGTTGCATTTCCTGCTGGAATTAAAGTGGCAGCCCCTAGGGACTATGCAGCTGCCCAATTTATATCAGAGAGGATCTGAGGCAAGCACCAGTATTTTTTCCAAACGGTTTAATTTTTATTTATTTATTTTTATAACCCCCGCATTCTATTAAGAGCTTTTCCCCTCCCCACTTTCCAGGCATTTGTGTTTTGAAACAATTAAAAGAAAACATAGACATTTCAAGGCCAGTGCACAAAAAACTAGAAGCAGGAAAAACATATGGGTAAGCTCCAGGCACCAAACCAAACCGTGCCTACAGCATAAAACTGAGCCGAGAGATCAAACAAAAAGTGTCAAGGATATCAGTTACTACATCATTAATAGTTAGATAGGATGGTTGGTGTGTAAATACTATGAAGGGTATTTATCAAACAACAAAAACTGCAGAACATGGCACAAAAGTATTTTGGGTCAGAGCAAAAAGAGGAGAGCAACAGGGAAACTGTCCTGGACACCCAGTGCCAACCAGAGACAGCTACAGATCATCGCTACAGATGTTAGAAGCCAGAAATACAAACTACTGTCTTTACTGTTCTGCACTTCTACAGTGCTTAACATAGCAAGTACCAGGTCAACAAAGAGTTTTCCTAACAGTTATGATAGGTTATGATAAATAAGAGTTTGGAGAAGATCGTGTAGCATCCCATTAAGTAGTCTCTGCAGTTAAACACAGATATCCATAGCTCAAAGAAAGTCTTTAAGTTACGAGACATTCAACACCCTCTAACCACCAAGCAGGGTAAAAAACAGTCTCTCTCTCACGTATTGGATTCTTAAAAGTCTCTGTCATAAAGAATGTTGAAAACAAGTCATATTTGCTCTACTTCAACACCAAATATCACAGAACTCTACAAAAGTATTACTCTTTTAAGAAAAAAAAAGGAATAAAAAGGAAATCAAACTAGAGTATGATAAATTGTGCTTTAGAAGGGCTCTCATCTAGGTTCCACTTCCAAAATTACTTGAGAGCACATTATAATTAGCAAAGGTATGCGACAGTTTTATACCCCTCTATGATGCATGATTAAAGCCAGGCAGCCCAGCTCTGCCACAAGTTCTGCATGCCGTCAAAACAGATGTGACAAGAACTACAAGCTGCTCCCAGACAGACTGTGAGATAGCATAGGCAAATAACATTTTGGCCATCAAAGAGGTAGGACACAACACAAAACTAATTAAACCTCAAAACCCCTTGGAGAGGTAAACTATATTTTATATGAAGTTACATGAAGCATCTTGTGCTTGAGCTGTAGTTCTCCAAGAACAAGGATGAGGGAACAAGCTCCTACCTTCCCCTCTGAGATGCAACAGGGAGCAAAGTTTACAGCCTAAAGATTAACAGCTCACAGCCTCAGCATGAGAATGGGGAGCAAAATAACTGGAGAAACCGCTGCTGTAATGCCGCTGTGATGATCTGTGACACTGCTGATCTCTCTGACCCCAGAAAGATACCTGCTATCTGTCTGCAATAGAAAAATATGGAGTCCTGGCCATTGTGAAAAGCCAAATCTAAACTCCACACAAATTCTGCCCCTTACATTTATATTTGCATGTCTTTGCTGGGTACTCATAAAATCAGTTAGAGGCTCAACTCCTCACCACTAACAGAAGACAAACTACATACAGTAAGGAAGCTGTGCACCTGCTAAGGACTGACTACACCTCTTGAACTCAGGTTAGAGGGAGCAAAGATGTTGGAAATAAACATGCAATGAACAAGGAGAATTTTAGGCTTTAAAAACACACATTCATTTTGGATAAATATTTTGTGGCTGGTCTGTATCTGAGAAGTGTATCCAAGCCATCACTTTTATTCTCATTTATCTACAGATTTTCATATTTAGACTACATCTTAGTGATCCTTCCTTTGTGACATCCTTCTGTATACAGCATCTTTCCCTGTTTCCAGGTAGCCTCCCCCATTCCTTCCTCTGTAAAGCTTCAGAGCCCATCTCCCTGATACAACCCAATGGCCCCAGGCAGTCTTCCTGGCATGTTCCTTCAGGAGAAGCAATTAAAATCTCTGCTGAGAGTTTAGGAGAACCTCAGAATGTGGAATTAATGAAATTTATTGAAGACAAACCTTCCACTGCTTCTACGAGTTTGAGCTGGTTATGGTGAACAAAACATATAAGCATCTACGGTTATGCCTATGCATCAGCCCAAGACTCTGCACAGCAGGGGAATCTTAGGGAGCAGGATCGCTAAACACCTCTTTCAAGCTACTGTAACTGTTGCCAAGCTGTCTTCATCTCCACAATTATGCTCTGCTATTAACGTGGTTCACAGGAGAACAAATAAAACATACTGCAACAAGCCTCTGTTATCACTGGGAGCATATTTCACTGCGTGAGTGGCAATTCTCTGAAGAATGATGTTCTACAGATGTCTTAGTTTGGGAGTATATTTTGGTGGACACTAACAAAGTGTCTCGTGGATGTTGAAACATCCAGAGAAGGTGTCAAATCACTTTCCAACATCCTGCAACTGAACTGATTCCAATACTCCTCTTATTTCTAAGAAAATAACTGCAATTGTCCCCCTGTAAAGGAGCAGGATCTTCCATGCAAATGAGGTGGCTGCAGTCTTATTCTCTTATTCTATGCAATATATGTAAAATGTTGAAAACTTGTGTCCATTTAAGGCTCACTGTGATATCGCTGATTTGACCAAAAAGAGTGCAGAACATAACAGCAGATGTGAACGTTCACTGTGTGCACTAGCGCTACAGCAGAGCATCAAACACATTTGCGCCAGATCTGGACAATGAAGTTTGCTTGACAACGGGTCTGTAAAAAAAGCCTACAATTCGGCCCAAGAAGAGCTGGAATTCCCTTCTACTTGGTGAAGCATCTGGCCTGATTGCTGGTGGCTGCCGATCACTGCCATGTCATCACTCTAAAGCCGTGAAACATCCCTGCAACAGTGTTAATTAGCTCCCCTTGCAAAGTGCTTAAGTCGCAGAGCGACCTTACTCACGTGATGTCTCTGCGCTGATAGCAACCTTGAAGCAGGCAGGCGATCAGGTCGCTGATAAACTCCACATCATCCCTGTGAAGAGCGGCTTCCAGTTCCTAATGCGCAGAAAAGAGAAAAAAACATTTCCAAACCGTCAAACTAATTCCTTAAAATTTACTACTAGCTGATCAGTACCAAAAAGACCCAAGCAGCCTCAAGTACATGTACAGCAGCAGAGCATATGATAGGTAAGCCAACCTTCCCCATCATTAAAAATACTGCTACTACTACCTTTCCATTGCAAGAGTTTATGAGAAGACCTTGAAAGGCTTTTACCGAATGTCACTCTCCAGCCATAAGACTAATGCTTTTGTCTGGACACTCTAAAATAGGGTTCAGTGACGTTGAGATACTATAGCCCAATAAGAAAGCCATGATTTCTCCTATGTTCAGCTGATGGGCAGGAATCAACAGTTTCATTCTCTGGCTTTGCTTTCCATTTGCTAAGGCTGGTGAGCTCATTTAAAAGATGTGCTCAGAAAGCGTGGCCCTAAAAGCCACTTAACACAGAGAAGTAGCAGTTTCAGATGGGTAGCCAGAAATGGCTAAAAGCCAGCAAGAAAAAGCCTCAAAATAAACCAGGCATTTTGATTATTTCACTTATTTTTCTTGGTTTTGGTTTGTTTTTTGTCTACTAAGAGGAAAGAAAGGGATATCAGGGTTATCAGACCTCATGAACTGAAACCTCAACCCTTGATGAAGGGGTGGAAAATATCACAGCTTACTTCAGCAAGATGCAGTTCACATCAATGTGTGATGCAGGAACTGATCCACGAAAAGTATAAACTTGAAATGTAGCTATTACAAATTTCACACGAGTTGTGAGCAGTATCAGTTTTTCAGCTAGCAATGTCAAGCTGCTTTCAAAATATTACTAGGTTAAGTTATGGTTATATATATATGCCAGAAAGTCATTCACAGTAAGAAAAATCCAGTACCTATAGCACTTATTATAAGTAGTATACAAGATTTAATATAGCTAAACAGCACAGGCATAAAAAGCTATTCTTTTTAGGTTGCAGAGTAAATAATAGATTGAATACAAATTCCTGCTTGAATGTTACTCAACAGTCTGTTACACAAATGGCTACACTAATGGCTACAGAATAAAGGTTAATGGCCAGAGAATAAAGGATAAATGTTTTGGCAAGTACCCAATAAAGAAGAGAAAGTGCTTTTTTATTAGACCGCAGTAACTGCGGTAATAAAATTATTGATAACAGATTGCAGATTAAATGCCGCTTGTAGTTATTTATTGGAAATATATTAATGGCATATTTTCATTATCAACACTGCTGTTATTTACCTCGTGTGCAGCATCCAAAGTGCTTTACAAGTAGAAGCCTGACACCTGCACTGTGAAGTATCTTACATATATATATGCATGTGGAAACTCAAGGAAAGGAAAGGGCAGTGGGCAGCCAAAGCCTAACATAGCATTCCTGCTGCAGAGCTAACTCCCCAAAATCTCTGTCCCAGCCTTTAGAAGACTACCCTGCTTAATGACAAGTTAATACAAAAACTGCTGTTGCTGCTTGCCATCCCTTGGACAGAGTGATATCACTGTTGTATAAATATTAATCATACGTTGTAAATAGCAATTACTAAATTCACTCAGCAGTGAGTACTTTGGAGGTGCTGACTTACTTTATTTGGAAACTACTTTAGTGGGTATCTGCCTTTTAACAAAATACACCTGAGGAAGGGGGAACCAAAACCCAAAGTATGCAATGTGCTAAAACATCCCAGATGTGTTAACACAGTAAACTTGCAGCTTGTGAAAAATGACACGTTAGGACCCAAAATAAAGGGTGAAGGGAAATTAAGTCTCCAGGATGCTCTCTTCCCCCCCCCCCCCCCCCCCCCCCCCCGTTCAGCTTTATCCACATACACTTGTGCACTAAAGCTGTCAGTCAGCAGCCTGCCTTTGCTAGTGTGCGACAGCCTTTTGTATGAAGGAATATTTAAATTGCTTCCCGTGAGCCTTTTCAGCCCACTGTTTGACTTAACACTCCTTAAGCAGTGGCCACAACCAGCTCAGATAGCCCCTATCTGCAGCCATTGTTTTCCAGGCCCAGGAGTGACCTTTACCTTTTCAGAGTGACTGGATCACCCTGGGGGACATTCCTCGGGCACTGGGCAAGGTGCTGTTTCCTGGGCAGGGACCACCAGCCTTCCCCCAAACACTTGGCTGGGTATTTCCCCCCTCACTCGCTGTCTTTTGTCTCCCAGATGGGTGCTCCCAGTCCTTGCCTTCATGCAGGTGTAGCACTGATTGTGTACCCAATCTGATGGATCTTGCAGTCACTGGCTAGCAGGGGCACTGGGCACACAGGCCAGTGCAGGGCTGGGTGCAGAGTCCTGGGTTAAGGGGATGCTTGCACAAGTCAGGATTAATCCACACAGACATGTCACTAGGCTAAGGAAGCATCTTCAGCAGGTGTGAGGCTGCTGGCACCTCTATAGGAAGATGCTTGCTGTGCTCCCCAATGCCATGGGTGCTGTCTGAAGCCCACTTTGGTCCCTACTGATAGCATACTGGCTGCCAGTGCATTATGGTAGAGGCACAGTCCAAGTATTATGATGATGATTGGAAAAAAAGATACTGACAATGTCTTGTAAAGTTTTTGTCTACTTTTTTCTGTTGCTGCTTGTGATAGGGCAAGATGAGCAAGAGGTGCTTTAATTTCCAAGAGCTAGATCCATTAGCCCTGTTTAACTGAATACTATCCCACTGGATTTTCCAGCTTCCAACCCAAACCACCTAAATCCTGGACTTTTTGCACACACCCAGCATGCTGTGGGAATGTGAGGAACCAGGAGGATGCAATGCAAATTTTAACATCTTAAGATTGTAAACAAAATGTTAGGATCCCTTTGGGTTTTCACCTAACACTTCAGCCCACATTTCCTAGGAGGAATAAACCTTGTTTTTCCAGCCCTTTCCTCCAACAAAGGCCAGCCAGCAAAGTGTCACAGTGCTTGGGTGGCACATCTGAGCTGAAGTGATGCCAGGGACTCCCAAGAGAAAGAAACCATCAAAACCCCCTTGGTCCTCAGGGCAAACCTTGCCCTGGGCACCCGTCCCCACAGCCTGGCCAGGGCAAGCAGCGAGTGGCTGGGCTCCCTCCCAGCCACCATCCTCCCCACGCCTCCAACCCTTTTGTTTTTCTCCTTTTCTCTTTGAGCACTGAGCTGTGAGCACAGAAATCTGAACCTTGCCAAAACGCTTTGGGGACGGCACAGAAAGGAAACAGAAGAGGCAGCAAATCAGCAGAGCAGAGGAGGGGGGGGAACGAGGACCACATCTCCTCCTCCTGTAGCTGCAGAGAGCAACAGACAGCAGAAAAGCAGGATTCTCCCCCTCTCCAGCTGGCGTCACACCTCATTAGGGAAAAGCCTGTTTAACGTCTTTCCCTCCCCCCAGCCCGGGACTAAATCCCCCCAGAGTCAGGCAAGGGCTGTCGGGAAGAGGCGGCCGCAGGAGCAAGGGTGACCCCCCCGCCCTGGAGGAGCGCTGGCCAGCGGCAGGGCTCGCCCGGGCGGGCGGGGGCGCGCTGCTGGCCCGGTCCCTCCCTGCTGCCCGGGGTGCAGGCGGAGGGCAGCGCCAGGCAGGTACGGTTAACCCCACACCAGTGTGCTGCTGGCCAGGGGCTGAGGCGGAAATAAATGCTGCTCCCCCAAATGTATTAAAGCGCAATACCACTTGTGTTTTGTTACAGTTGATACTTTGGTCTGCTCTTGACACCACGCATATGACCCAAGCCCCACGCTGCCTAAAATATATTCCTTCCCGATATCTGCAAAGATTTGAGAGGAAAGGCAGTTGGCTTCCTGGGTAAAAGTAAAGAAAAGAGTCCAAAGCCGTGACAGCAGTGACACCACGGCCACCATCACCAGTGCGCGCAATGGATTTTTGAGCTCCGGGAAGCAGCTGGTCAGATTCCAGCTCCTGGCAAGCTGTCTGCATGGAGGATGGCATCACAAAGTTTGGGGCCCTTGTTTCAGAAGACAGGCTCCTCTGAAACCACAGGGAAGCCAACATGTGCAAGAGCACAACATGGGTGCTGGTGTTCAGGACTACAGTTTACAGGCTTCCTCCATGCTGGAGCTGAATCTGTAACCAAATCTGATGGACATAACCAGACTAAGCACAGATAAGCCTTGTCCAAGTTAGCCTTCAGTTTAAAAACCCCAATCCGTTCAGCTCTGTTTCCATACTGCTGCTGTTATCAGCTTTCCGTTGCAATACTCCCAAGTGACTCAACAGGCTTTTGCAGAGGCTTTAGGATATCACTGAAAGCTACCAGTGGGCTGTGCTGAGCCAGCCCAATCCATGCACTGAAATATCAACAACATCAATGAATCGAGTCAGGATGTTCTTTTTCCCTTCACAGCTAACTAATGACAATGGGTACCTGGGCAAGAGCCTGCCAAAATCACACTGGGATAACTGGGAGCTATTGGGACTGATCAGAAAGATGGGAAGTCAGCTGCAGGCCTGAAATGCTTCAAACAAATGCCATTTATCCCCTTGTTGTGTGAAGTTGGTGTGTGCACTTCACATCTCTGGCTAGGAGCTCCTGCTCTCCTCCCCACCAAAAAGCCACATGTCCCATGAAGATGCAGGGACTTGGGGAGAGACCACTGCTTCCCCCAGCGCATCCCAGAGAGGAAAGTGCAGTGCCCTCCTTTTGGCCGCAGGGCACACCCACATCAGCAGCAGATGGCTAATGCAGTGATCAGTGGGACATGGTCATGGAACTGGGATGACAGGACCCAGCTACACCACAAGCCAGTTGCTCTGACAGCACTCAGGTCTGCTGGGGCACTCAGCCCCTAGGATGTACTCAGCATGCCTGAAAAATTGTGCCTCCAAACAACATGACTGATGCTTTCTGCAGCCTGGTGCTATGCTCTCCCTGCTTGTGATTGCTGCTGTAGTATGGAAATAAGCTTTAAAATATGAAACCTACTGAGTGTCCTGCTCTGCAGGACAAGCCAGGAGGGCACTGGTGGAAGCAGGGGTATTCCTAGTGCCACGATACCCAAGAAACACAAACAGCAGTAGGTTCAGATGGCTGCCATAAAGTCAGACAGAAGTTACAGCTCCTGACCCTGGTGGATTCTCCCAACCACATTATCTTGATTTTAAGGAGCTATTTGGAGACACAACCCATTATCCAAGTCTGAAGCTGGATGAATCTCTCCCAGCTTCCTCAGTCCTGCAGGAGCCTGCACACTGTTCTCTCTCTATGAGGTGTTCCAGGGCTTTACAGCTTCCTGACCAAAGGGCCTCCAACTTCTTGACTTCACCTTGCCACCACGAGAAGAGGGGAGGGGGTGCTGAATGCCCTCCTGTGCTCCTGGCAGCAGGGACCAAGTCAGAAGCTCTCGTTAAGGAAACATCATCTTCATCTCATTCCCTAGGGACCATAAGCCCAGGGCAAGCCAAGCTGGCCTTCTACGGTAGCTCTGGGGGTATGAGCAAAAGAGGTTCAGTGACACTCAGCAGCACAGCAGTGGCTCCTGGCTTTTCTCTGAGCCACCAGACTGGTATGTGCAAAAGCAAGGGATGAGAGCAAATAAATACCTGGAGGAGGAGAAAGCTACCAAGGAGACTACCATTTGGGCAGTGGGATAGGGTAGCAAGAGTACTGCCTTCTCCATTATTTTAGGTCTCCCCTTTATGTCTGACAGTGCTTTCTGAGATCTCTACCTTCCTTGACTTTCTGTGAGCAGACTTTGAAGGCTATTTCAAGCATGTTGTAAATAGGAGCATAATGTTACTCCAGGGCTAAGCAGAGGTATGAGATGACAGCTTTGTATGAGGGAGATGGTTATAAACAGAAAGCTGGGCACGATTTGTCGTATTGCCTCCACATTATGGCTGTTTGCAAAGAACAAATCCCATGTGCTCCCCCCCAGTGCCAGCAGTGCGACGGGTAATGTCAGTCATCCTCTCCTCTGGCAGCTATGGAAGGGGATGCACAGAGATTGAATTATGCTTAGTTCAGACCAAGTAGGTTTGAAAATGCAAACTCTCTCCAATGCCGATTGATGGGTTTTGATAGAATTCTCCAGGCTTGGTTTACAGGCACACTCTGGTTTTATCTTCTTTAGCCTCACTATCAGCATGTTAGAAAGTTTGAGAGCACTGTGCTGTCTATCAGCCACCTATTCCACTCACCAGGACAGTTATGGCTTCTTGTTCTCCGTCCACTTTAACCTGTTGCTTGATCTCTCCTTTGGGACAGGGATCCTCCCCTGTTTGTACAGCATGCAGCCACTTGCTCTACCAACTGGAATTTTTCACTGCTGCATAATACAAATACAAGCAGCTCATACTGGGTGGCTAAACTGTACTGAAAGGAGGTTTCAGACTGAGCAATCCAGCCTCCCCCCACGCCCCATAGCTGTGTACCAGTACTAATAAGGCTTTCCTCTCCTCCTAGCTCATCTTGCCTGCATTACAAGCGATTTGAGACAAGACCTACAATTACTATGATTCTTACGCATTGTCAGCACTTAAAAGATGTACAGCTTCTATTCATTCCATTTTTCCCCCCTGCAAAGTACCTTTTCAGATGGACACGTGAAGCTCTGAAGTAACAAGCTATTCGTTTCTGTTTAATAGTTAGCCATTAGTACTTTATACCTCTACAGCAGCTTTCATCCCAGAGCTTCAAAGCATTTAAAGAACTTTCAGTAAAGCCCTGTAGCACCTGTGGAGGAAGGGGAGGCACACACCCACATGCAGAACAATTTTACAGATGGAAAAATCACCACAAGCCCCAGCATCCTTACCAGGGGCATGCTTCACTCAGTGGCGAGGTTAAGAGAGAAGCCATGAGGTTTGACACTTGATGCCCCTGCGATGATCTTTTTTCCCCAGCAGTTTTACTAGCAGCCAAAGCATTTGAAGATCATGCTATTTCCCTCTGAAGGATCATTTCTCCCTTTCAAAATAATCCCCTCTTCCTTCAGAGCAGATAATCTATACCATTTACTATAAGCCAGTTATGCTGTCTGAGAGGCAAGCATCACACTGGGCACTGTGCTGGCTTTACATGGGAGAGAGACAGGAATTTCAGGCTCAGCAGAACTGATGGTATCCAGCCTATGGTTTGCAAACTCTGTGGAAGAATTCCAACAGGCCTATGAAGGGCAATTAAGAAAAGCAAGCTTAACATGAGTCTGCTGAAATTTCTAATCAGGGGGTCCATGCCTTCACAGAAAAAAACCTGGGGTCGTGCCCCAAAGAAAACCCAGACCAAAACACACCCCTAAAGTGTCTGACCACTATTGCCCAAGCCACAAGTTCGACTCCTCTAGCTGAAAATAACCTCCAAACACAACAGTATGAGAGGAACCACAGTCAGCTTGAATTACATCCTGTTTGCCTCGCCCTCAGAAGGATATAATTTATTATCACCTAGGAAGGATCTCTCTCAGTATGTGTGCTTGTACGGAGTATCACATGTATTCAGATTGTTATACTGCTTGTATATTGTGCTGGTTTAGGCTTTCAGAGGTTTTTTGTGCTGGGAAAATAGGCTGAGGAAAGTGGTAAGCAGACCAGGACCATCCTGAAGATAACTCATAATACCATATATATTATATATTGTTAAGCTCTCACAGACCCATGACAGTACTGAGTTGCTGGTAAAACCAAACCAGAACAACCCCTAACTCCCTCTTCTTCACAATTGCTGGATTTAACATTCCCATTAATGGGCTAAGTACTACCAGCTGCTAAAGACTACAAATTTTATCAACTCTTTTACATAGCACGCTGGGTGAGTACAGCTCTACCTGTTCTTGATGTTTCTGGAAACAATATCACTAGGTTTGCTATGTTCCCTCCCCAGATGATTTGGCTGCTCGATAAATAAAGAACAGCTGATCCTGCCATGTCACCATCTCCTGCGGTAAGAGGCTTCCTGGGTACCTAGTGGGAGTTCTGCTAAGCTTTTAAGCCCATTGGCAACGTGGGGAACAGTCTGTAGCTCCAAAGCCAAGAGGCTCGAAGTAATAATCCGATTTCAAAGCTCCTCCTCCTTTCCAGCCAAAGGCAGCAAGGGAGGATGAGATCAGACTGTAGATGCTCTTCATTTTAGGTCTGGCCATTGCACTCATCTGCTCAGCATGAGCATGGGGAAGGGAAAGGATGAGTGCCAAAATCTGGAATGGATTGCTTGACTGAAGTTTCTGCAAAGATTTCAAGACATATTGGGAAAACAAATTTAAGGGGATTTTCACTGCTCTTGATATAGCCAAACTGTCCGTCCCATCTAAACCAGCCTCCACATTTCTGGTTTGTGCATCGGCCAAAACTCCTGGGGTATTTACTCCCTGCCATCAAGCACTGCTGAGGCACCATGGCATTCAAGCTACACAGCTGGTTTGCACTCTCACCTTGAAACTCCTGCAACAGAAACAAGTGGGGCTCCAACATTTACATTGCTCCCCTCTCCAGGATGTTGTTAGCTGCCAGTTGATAAGCAATCCATGAAAAACCTATCGTCATCATTGAAGTAAATAGAAAGCCCAGATCGCCCCTTAGGGGTTCAGGTGATTCCTTTACATCCCTTCTGCCCCTCAAACAAAAACGACAACGTGGCTTTTGAATAGGGGAAAGAAAGGTCTGTGCTCAACCTTGCCTGGAAAAGCAGGATGAAACAGTAAAATACATTAAGATGAAAAAAGGCTTTATGTAAAGCCTTGCTTTTTCCCTTTGATCTCCACAGCCAGCCATTCTTCTGCCTCCCCTTCCGATGCTGCGTGGAGTGCAGCCACAGCGTACCCACCACAAACAAACCCAGGCTGGCGGCTCAGCGGGGACATCGGCCTTAAAGAGCTGTCGGCACTAAAAACTCTTCCTCCTCACTCGGGGTCAGACAAAAGAAAAGCCACCAAGAAAAAGCCTGCAGCCACACACAGGTACCACACAGGTTTCTACCACCACACATGGCCAAGATGAATGGAGGGTGAATTCCACCACAGTGCTATAGTGAAATCCAAGCTCCAGTGTGTTTTCTGTTAAGTTTACCAAAGAAGAATTGGCAAATGTATGAAGCAGCTGCTGACCGATACCAACCCTGGTGATGCAGCCAGGCAGCTACTCGGATGTGTGAACTGCCTGTTTGCAACAGGCTTAGTCTCAAGCCTAAGAACGAGTTTTAAAACCACACATCTATCACTTGGCATAACAGTTGTGGAACCATAACTAAAAGGTCTCTTTCAGACTCTTAGATAACTGTCTACACTACTATGGATAGCCAAAAGCATCAACTGGCTTATCTATCAGACCATGTGAGCTTATTCCAAGCTTATACAGTCCAGACATACTTCAATACAAAAATTAATGGCTTTTATACACTTTCTCTTTCTTATTATAAGAAACACAGATGCTACCACCGTAATGTGAAATATATGCACTAAGGTACAGGCTTATTATAGGAAATAGTGTTTTAAGCCTGCCAAATATTGTAATGTGAGTCACAGCTCCATACACAGCCCTGGCTTCATAACGCATGTCACTGCAGGATCCAATGTCAAAACAAACACAAGAAGTTACCTCTTCCAGTGCTCACACTCTACCTTCAGCTCCCACGAAAAAAAGTCTATATTTTCATCAGATATGTGGAAAGGCCACACAGAGCTTTTAAAGCCTGGTTGGGGCTTGGAGCCTCCACTCCCAGCCACTGCTATTCAGCTCACCTTTGTCTAAGCCAGCCTCCGAGCTTCCTTGGCTGTCCTGTGGAACATGCAACCTGCCCAGCTCTACTGAGACATCATCTTCCATGGGATGCTAGTAAAAACATAAACAGGACTCAACAGGGTTTCTTGGTGACGGAGGTGTCTGCTCTCAGAGTGGGAAAGAGTGGCTGGAAAGCTGCTCATGGAAAAGGACGTGGGGGTACTGACTGACAGAGCTGAACATGAGCAGCTTGTGCCCAGGCAGCCAAGAAGGCCAACAGCATCCTGGCCTGTATAGCGTGGCCATCAGGGCCAGGGCAGTGATCATCCCCCTGTACTGAGCACTGATGAGTCCACACCTTGAATCCTGTGTTCACTTCTGCACCCCTCACTACAAGAGAGACACTGAGGTGCTGGAGCGGGTCCAGAAGGGCAAAGCTGGTTAAGGGTCCGGAGCACAGTGTGATGAGGAGCGGCTGAGGGAACTGCAGTCTTTAGTCTGGAGAAGAGAAGGCTCAGGGGCAACCTTATTGCTCTCTACAGCTACCTGAAAGGAGGATGGAGCCAGGAGGTGGCAGATCTCTTCTTCCAAGTAATAAGTGATAGGACAAGAGGTCACGGCCTCAAGCTGCACTGGGGGAGGTTGAGATTGGATATTAGGAAACATTTCTTCACAGAGAGGGTGATCAAGCATTGGAACATGCTGCCCAAGGAAGTGGTGCAATCATCATCCCTGGAAGTGTTCAAGAACCATGCAAATGAGGCCCTCAATTACATGGCTTAGTGGTAGACTTGGCAATGCTGGGGTAATGGCCAGACTTGGTGATCTTAAAGGTCTTTTCCAACCTAGCTGATCCTATGATTCGGAGCTAAGAGCAGCCAGAAAATGAGCCGGGAAGCTTATGGGAAGCTCCTGTTCCATTCCCCGCAGCTGGGAGAAGGCAGAGGAGAGAATGCTCTGCTCAGAAAAACAAAGCATAAAGCTGGCAGTCCCAGGGATTTTAGGGCAAGTGTGAAATCTCAGGAGCTGCTTCTTGTGACACACTGTGACTTGCCATTCACACAAGTGTCACCAGTGCATCTGTCCTGGCAAAGCCAGAAGTGGCCTCGAACAACCATCTCCAGTGGAAGGAGCTCAGTTTACATGTGTGTTTGCCAAGTGAAATGATAGAGCCCTTCATGTGCTTAGGAGGTGGATGCTCTGTGTTTTACTCCACATCTGGCAATGGTGCTCCATAAAAAAGGTGATGGAGAGCTTGAAGCTCTCCTTCCAGAACAAAGGATTAGTATCTTCTTCAACACATATGCCGTACAGAGACTCTTCTTTACCTTAATTTAATGTTATCTTTACAGGCAATAAATTTTGAGGTTGCTACAAACATTTGACTATTTATGCAATAATACTTACACCTGACAGAAGTGGCAAATTATTATTAATGTCAATTATTATGAACATAAGCGTTAATGCTAACTACACTCTTAAAACACGTATTATGAACAGCACTGTAATTTGAGAGAAGGGCAGTGAACTAGTTGCCCAGACACAGAGGAAACCAGGTCTACTGCTTTAACACTCTACAGGCATTAATTGGAGTATCTTTTGCTCCAAAACTGTTTCCTGCCATCTAGAATAAGAAAAAAGAAAAACAAAACCAGACTTGTATCATTGCGTTACAAATACAAACCCAAACCCAACCAAAACTTAAGGGTCTGTTACATCCTGTAAACCATAATAGTCAGCTTTGTTTCGGCAATTCAGTACAGAACTGATGACACTGGATTATCCAAAGATCTGCACAAAATGCTTTGGTGGGATGAAATAGCTGATCTGCCTGAAGTGGGGGAAAAAAAGCCATGGTAACAGATAATTATATAACCAGCTTGTAAAAGTGTTATTAGTGGAGCATAGGATCAGGAAAGCCCTGGCTTTGAGTCTCACTTCATGCATTCAGTGATGAGAGCTAAATCTCTGCCCGTTTCTCTCTCCTCCCCCCACCAAAAGTTAGATAATCTTTAGCCAACCCCGTAAAACACTTGCAACCTTTGAGTAAAAGCAAGGCTGGGTTAATGTACTGCTACTTCTCTAACATTCAGGTGCTGTGTTCTACCTTGATAACAGAAGAAAACTGGAAAGAAAATTTCCTCTGCTGATAAGGTAGCTTGAGGACTCAGGGGTAAACTCTAAAGTTCAATATTTTAGTTTGAATGGACATTTCCAGTCATTGGCTACTGGAATTCAACCCTTCAGGTCTTGACTAAGTGATAAATTCAATAACAAAGAGCTTTGCCAGAAAGTATCTTTCTTTCAAGGAAGAATGGGAACACTAGCCATTCCGCACATTAATTAAGCGTGGCAAAAACCCACACATGGACCTTGTTCTCAGTTATCCACAACTGGATGCCTCTGGAAACCTTTCCTCAGAAGTACAGTTTTGCTCCTCCTTTCTTAGGAATGACAGAGGCAAATCCAAGCAGGAGAATAATTAAACTAGTGGCAACAGACCTTGAAGGCCTGAGAGTGACCTGCAGCACGAAGGGCTTCAAAACTGCTTTCATTTGCCAGAACATAAATTAGTTTCCTCACTAGGTACAGCACTGGGGTTAATGGGAGCTTTATAAAGCCTTCTTTGAACATACAGATTATCCTTTTCCAAAAAGACTAATCTTATGGTTTGAAGTACAGTATTGGGAGCCAGGAAACCTATTCCCAGCTCTGCTGGGCTGGGTGACTTCAGGCAGCCCACTTGACTATTCCTGTTTTTCAATACACACAAAATAGAGACAAATACCTAGATCTCCCGTGAGACTTCATATTTGTAAGACAATGGGAACCAGCTTAACTATTCACAGATCCCTCAAAGCAGAAGAGGATGGCAGGCCCTTTCATACGCAGGCTTGCTCAAGCCTCTCCAAACATTAAGTCCCACAGATAGGAGCAAGGACACCTGCACCTGGCACTTCATACAGGCATAAATTACAACATCGCCAATTGCACTTTCTTTTTCAGCAGTGAAGGAAATGTCTCATCCTGTCTGGTATTTGTGTCCAAAGAAGCAAAACACAGGAACTAAGGAAAAATCAAGTTTAGCAAAAGCTATGCTGGCTAGGCAACTCTCAAAGAACAGCTTTCCTCTGCAGGATCTGATTTCACTGCACGAATGTTAAAAACCATTTAAAGGCAATAAAATAAATTCAATTAAAAAAAATAATCAAGCATTTCAAAGGTAAAATGTAGAAAATGTCAAAAAGTGTGAGAAGACAGAGAACATTCAGTGCTGGGAGCAAGAATCACTACTCTTCTTTCCAGAACAAATTCACCCCAGACATCTCCACCGTGAAAACCAATACTGGCTTAGAGTCTCGTTTCAGAAGGTCCCTACCATTCCTCCCAAACTGTTGCAATTACCTGCTCTTCATCTTTTAGTTTCTGTATATTATTTTCCTTCAAACTTTAAAATAAATAAAATGAATATAAAACATTTGGTCATAAAACGATCCCCTTATTTCTAACCCTCCTTAAGACAGGGCACACAGAGCGTTACATGGGCTATGCACAATATCTCAGACTCACATCTTCAAAGACTGAGCACACCTCTTTTCCACACCCTCCAACATTTTGATTGATGTATTCACATGCTGCTGCTGCTGCTTGAAACACTCACTTGCCCATAAGCACAGGTGACTCTGACCTGGTCACTCCCAGAGGACTCAATCCCACTGTGTTGATGGGTGGTAACATTCCCTATGACTCACTAATAAACTTCAGCAAGAGGAGCTCCAAAGACTGTTTCCCAACTCCTTCCCTTCTAGCACACAAAAATTTCAGGAAGTCATTTTAATTCAATAACCTCCACATCATTTCCATCCAGTTGAAACAGAAGAAGAAAAACCAAACAAAGAAAAATTACATCCTATTCTGCAGACTACAAATGTTGGTGTTGAAAAGTATTCCACCTACACATTTACTACGGACAGCCTTAGTCAGCGCTGGAGCACATCCATAGCTAGCAATCAAGGAACAGCATTCAGTACTACCTCTCTATTGACTTCTAGCTGGTGTGCAAAGATAGGCATTTGTCAAATACTGCACACACACACACCCCTCATCTGTCCGTTGATCTTAGAAGGAAGAAAAAACAATCCAAAAATGCCCGGACTCACTTCCCGACCAGCATCATAGTAAGTTTTAAAATAAAAGGCAAATTACTATATTTTCCTAATAGCACTTGTGAAGAAGCTACAGCAGTTTGATCCATTGCTATTCGTTCCTTCAAACACACATCCAGCCTCTCAGTCACTCTGTGCTTATTGGCTATATGGATAGTAAAGCAGAGAGGAACACCAAAGGATTAATCCCCACAATAGCAGGAAGCAGGAGTCCTGGCTGTGAGGGAGGTGGGCGGGGGAGAAGGATGAGCATGTAAGGCTGCATCCCTGATCTCTGGACTTGTGATTTCATCTTCTGCCTAAAGCTATCTGAAAAGGAAGCTACCACAGAAAGACTGCCCCAGTGACTTAAATGTAAATAGCGTTATGGGAGTTTAGTTTTAAACCTGCAAAGACTACAAGAAAGGGTTATAAGGGAGATAAACGTGAGGCATGGCTCAGCAGGGAACGGAAGAGCTAAGGCACAAACACTTTGTATTCTGTTTGTTGGGAGTCACACAGTAGCTGAATAGATTTATGATTCAGATGTTTTAGTGTTGGTTATCAGTGATTACTCAAACTCTTAGAAAATCAGAGGGAGAGAGAGAGAAAGAGAAAGATTAAGCTTTTGTCTGCCCCAGCCCTCATCCTTCCTTCGCCTGGCAGCAGGGGTTAGATTGTTTCTGTTCCTTTTTTAACATCAGAATAGCCCTGAGCCACACTCACTGCAGCAGCAGTTCACACTGCCAATATAATCATAAACATTAGATTTAACAGATAATTTATTTAAGTGCAACATCATTTATTTAGGTACAGCCTACGCAAGTGTATCTGTAAGATTTGGTTATAAGGGAACTTTTTAAGAGTGGAGGTTTTTCCAACCATAGAGATCATTTGGGACACAGAAAGGGCTGTCAAAGAGGGACCGGTTTTGTTAACTTAATCTTCAGTCTTTTTATAAAGCCAGTAACATACACACAAGAGGACTTCATGCATCTTTATGGCATTTAACTTCACAACAACCATGTGGGCTTCTCACAGATAAGCTAAGTGACTTGCCCAAGATCACACAGGAAGCCAAATGCAGAGCACTAAAACCGAACATAACAACTCTCAGACTAGACCTCTGACTGTTGCAACATCAATCCATTTCTAATTTAGTTTAATTGAACTTAACACTCAGCGAACAGATTTATTCCAAGACAGTGTTGCATGATGTGGAGCTATACATTGGACGAAGAGATTCAGACTTTTCTGTGAATCACATCTCTACATGTAAATGTAATGATGCAACCTTAAGGACAGAGTCATCCTCAGCACCTCTGCAACCAGGGGACGTGAAATGCAGCTGACCTTCAAAACCACACTGCAGCTAAATGCTGTGGTTGTAGAAGACAGGGCAAGAAGGACACTAATTCTGTCTCACTGCATCTGCAGAATGATGTATATTCCCAGCTCAGACCAAGGCTCAAAGTTCATATGGGAGCAACTGAATACAATGCCCAGTCTTTCCAATGCTGAGTCTACAACAACCCCTTTTTGTCTAAACTGTAAGGGACCATATACTTTTAGGGGACAGAGGAGGAATCAGGGTAATTTAATAATCTGTAATGGTGATTCAGCAACTAAAGATTATGCTGCTATAAAAACAAGGTTGTGGTTAAAACACAAAGCAATACTAGGTCTTGCACAGGAAGGCATCCAATGGCCAATTGCTCTCTTACAGATCCAGCTAGGACAACACATCCAGGACAATTCTGGACAAATGCTTACGTGCTGACCCAGCATACAGCACAAGCTGCAACCACTACACGCTTGGTACGTCTCCGACCTCACGTGTGCATGTTCACTGCTCTCAGAGTCCATCTGTGTACAATCTACCACATCTGGGAGGCAAACAGGCTGCACATCTGCACATCAGTGCTGCGGCGGGTTCATCAGAGAAAAGGAACATCAGGCTTATTAGGCAGAAGTTACAACAGATCATCTGAGTGATTTCTATCCAAAAGCTCCCAGACATGAACAGAGGAGGCTCCAGGCTTCCCTGGACTGCTTCTTAAAATGTTGCAGGGCTGCTTTCCTTGAGGTGCTGCACACAGTGTGACCAGATTAAGCTCTATTAATGTAAGACACTTCTAAACACAGCAAACTAAAACTAAACTTGGAATTAACTGGACTGGTGTAAAATTATACCTTAATGCACACAGAAACCAGATGAGAAGACAGATGGTGAAGAGGAAAGGAGAAAAAAGAAGAAAAAAGAAGAGTGGATTGGATATACATATGTGGATTTACATTCTGTGAGCTTGGCACATGTCTTAGAGGCATTTTTTATTTCCAGCATAATAGAAAGTTGCCTGACAGTGCTGGTACACTAGATAAGGGGAAAAAAGAGCAGATGCTTTTGAAGAGCTTTTGTAGTATGAGTCTTCAAGCAAGAATTTAGAGATCAAGGTGAGTAGGAGCACTGGAGGAAGGAAGTTCTTTCAGATACGGTGGAAGCATAAAAAAGGAGATGCAAGAGAAAAAAGGAAATTTTGGTGAATCGAAAGTAACTGTCAGGGTCAAGATCATAAGCAAAAGTACAGAGATGCAGCTTGGGCAGCAGCTTGTAGGACCCTGAAAGTAGAAGCAATATAGTGGAGGCTGTCAAAAATTAATTAATAATAGTAGGCATGGCAAGGAAAGGAACATAAAACATTATACCCCTTATAAATGCAGAGTAAATCTGTATCTTGAACTTGCATGCAGTTCTGATCCACATATTTGGAACAAAAATAAAAGAAGAACTGAAAAGCTGGATCAAGGCAACAACAGTGATCAAGTGCATTAAACAGCTTCTGCAGGAGAAACAACTATGCAAAACAGTAAAAGACTAAAGAAGCAGAAATGGCATAGAGAATGAGTGCCTGCAGTCCCTTCAGAAAAGAGAATGGACAGACATTAAATGAAAGTCTCAGGATAAACAAAAAAAAAACAAAAGGAGACATTTCCTTGCAGAAGCAATAATTCATCTGCCTGTCTCTTTGCCATGGAGTATACATGGGTTCACAGAAGAAACAAGCACGTTAACGGGGGGAGGGTGGAGGGTGTATGTGTGCGTTGTGTGCATTTCTGAAGAGATAAAAACCTATTAAGGGCTCTTCCATACAAAAGGAAGTTTCAGAGATGGAAATATGAGCCAGAGGCTAGCGGGCACAGTCTAGGGAAATATCACTGCTTGACTGCCCCATTCTGACACTCTTCCCTGGGTATCTGCTTTACAACAAGAGACAGGATGCTGGGCTAGGCGAACCTTTGATCTAACCCTGTACGTGCATTTTTGTATACAGGGCAGAAAACTGTTTGTATTCCATGCTGAATCAGGCTGGGGACAGTAGAATTTGAATGGGAAACAACATGATTTAGATGTCAAACTCACAAAACACTGGTTGCTTAGAGCTGAATGTCATAGAGGAGAGAAAATGCAAGGGTCCTAAAAAAACATAAAATCCTGTTACAGCATTAAAACAGGGGACAGAGGTTAAACTTCCAACAGCAAGTATGTGCATGAATACAGAAAACTGCATTTCAGACACAGAAGGGAATAGAGTCTTGATTTCACACAACTTGGGATGCATGGAGGCAGAAAAAGAGGGCATGAAAGAATGATATTGAAGAAGACTCCCAACATGTAAAAACTCCACTCTCCCCCAGTGCCTCAAGCTATAAGCAGAGTCAAGAGAAAAAAGATGAAAAATGCAGTTTGACATGCTCGTTCAACTTCAAGAGACAAATCTGAGATGAGGCACTGGAGATGATCATGTCATTAATGTTCTGGACAAACATGGGGAGATCAGAGTTCATTTCCCAGCTCTGATACAGGCTTCCTTCAAGAAGGTGTGCATTTCAGTTTGCTGTTCCATAAAACTGAGAAATTATTTTCTTAATGAACAGGAAAGCTGTGAGGCTGAATTCCTTAAACATCTGAGATGCACCACGGTGTCTGGAGAAGCACAGTTAGGACAGCAAATGCCAGGCACTTGCATGCCAAGGACCACACTTCACAGGCTGCAAGGACCAGACACAGTGCAGAATGTAACTACTGTGGCAGGGACAGGAGAAATAATTCCATCACAGGAAATCAGCTCAGGGAAATTAGGCTCTATAAGGTGTGAGGGGAAGAGGTTTTGAAGCAAGTCAAAATGCAAGATGTGAGAAGGAGACCAGAAGTTTGCAATGCATCTGAAGAGCAACACAGCAAACTATAGGAAGGAATCATCATAACACTACAAGGGTGGGAGATAAACAACATGATTTGTTATAATAATGTGCTAAGTACTGCAGCATCTGAGTCTACATCCAAGATGCGCTTGAATACTTAGAAATAAAGAAACAATGCTCAGCCTAACATTTTCAATGCTTTCTACAGATTTCCCACCCCCTCAGACAGGAATATAAACATTGAATCATTTAAATATTAATTGTATCACTACAGAAGATACAAATTGGCTCTGACTGGGGATACCAGCACCAGTGCAAAATCTGCAAGGACAGCAATACCAGCTGTTTGGATCCACTGAAACTTCACACTCAAATACTTAAGATTCACTACAACCTATAAAATTTTGCAAAAGCAAAATTTGGAATTACTATAACCAATAGAAACTGAAGCTTCCTCTGACTTTTAATCAATCATTTAAATTATACTTAACATCCAAAACAAATATTTGCCAAGAGGTGTAAAACGACTCCCAGACTGAACTGGCAGAGAACAGAGGAGCCCAGAATAGACCTTACTGATAGGATAAATTGAGCCTTGACATGTGTGGAGCCCATCTGCAAGTGACAAAGAGTATGTGCTTTGTTTCTGTTTATTGCTTTCAACCTGGATGAAATTTCATGGGTAACTTCATAGCATCACTGCCAGGCTGGTGCCCAGCTTCGCTGCCTGCACCCTTCCCTCTGCTCACTGTCAGCCTTGCAGCAGCTCCTGGGCATCACCAATTACAAGGCACAGGGAGGTTTTAGGATTAAAAAATCTAAACCCACTATTAGACAGCTGAGTTTTTTTTCCCATGTTATTTTACAAGTGGATTGGCCTTCTGTCACCGCCATCTCGCAGTCACTCCTGGCAATGCAGCACAGTACATGGGAGGGATGTGGCTGCCGTCAGTGGTTGCTGTCAAGCACCTTCCTACAACCTAAGCACTGCCCTTAGTGCATGTGGGAGCACTGAGCTGCAAGCCAAAACCTCACTTTCTTCTTCCAATTTCTGAATTTTTATTCAGAAATATGTGAGATGCTGAGGTGTTGGCTTCATAAAGCTCACGAGGACCTGAGGATCAGAAACCGACCAGGTCAGATAGCTAACTGCAGTAAATCAGTTTTAGAATCATAAAAACATAGAACCAACTACGTTGGGAAAGACCTTTAGGACCATCAGGTCCAACTGTAATGCCAGGTCCACCATTAAACCATGTCACTAAGGCTCTCATCTACTGGTGCAAAGCCTCTCATTCAACACAAATTCATACTAAACTTCATCATCAAACCCATTTAACCCATTTTAGTGCATTTTTTAATTTAATTTTTTAACCAAAAGCACTTCAGTAGAAGTCATAAGCAAATAGTTTCTTCTGTAAACAGGAAGAAACAGTTATGATTTTATAATTTGAAACATTAAAAGTAACCCAAGTAAACATACATTAAAGACATAAATTGCTTAAACATGTAGAGAAGAAAACTCTGAACTGAATGTAAAGATTGAATTCGGCTGTAAGCCTCCGGACTGTAGTGAGATCTGGCGATAATCAAACTTTCACTTACATAAAAGGCAAAAAATACTAACATCATATTTAAATGACAATTTATTGCCTGCTTGTTTGAACAAAAAAAGTTTAACCCTCAGATTTTAATCAATGTGCTTAAGCTTCCCCCAAAGTTTGAGGATAGAGAGTTGTTGAGATACTCGGAAGACCTTTTCAAACTGTATCTCCAAGAGCAGGAGGCAGGAGCCCTTGACGGGTGCTGGTAAAAAGCAGTTCAAGAGCAGGCGCTGTAAAACCCAGGGCAGCTTGCCACTGATGCCTAGAGTCACATAAAATTAATTTAAATTGGAAACAAACTGGCCTGGGTAGCACTCGCCTGAGTTTCTAACAATGTTAAGAGCTAAGCGGTGTATTACGTATTTCGCTGGCAGCTTGATCATTAAACTTAAATAGGAAGTGGCAAAGCTGCAGGGCAGGCAATACTGTGCATTTGTGTATTAAAAGGAAAGGTGAGCCTGGGAATTACAGACACTTGTAAACCGCACTTTAGTACCTGGTAAAATGGCTCAACTCGGTAGTTATGGATGTTTGATTAATGCCATACAGGAGGCACAGATTAACATGGTATTTCCATCAGAAAAAATGGGCACCTCCATCTTTTCTGTAAGGAGAGTCAAGACAGCGGTTAAAGGAAAACTGGTAGATATAATTAATTTGAATTTTCAAACAGCCTTTGGTAATATTAATCACTGCAGCCTATTAGGGGAACTAGTCATGGGGTGAGAGGTAAACATCTGTCAATAGATTAAAGCTAATTTAGAAAAAACGAGCAGCATGAATAAATGGCCAGTTTTCAAGGTTAATGGGGGAAGTCCCAGGGGCGGATACTACGATCAACATTTAATATATTAAATGATCTGGAAAGGGGCATATACAATGAGAAATAGGAGAAAAACTAGATTGTTGACAATACTGCTCTATAAGTTACTTAAAACTAGAGAGAACTAAAAAACTAAATCTGCAGGATCAACCCAAGTTACAGCAAATAAATGTTAGTACACACAAATGCAATTTTATGCAAATTGGCAAGGAGAGTTTGAAGCAATTGTGGACATGGATGGGTTCCACATTAACTGTAACCATTCAGAGAAAGATCTAAGTGCTCTCAGGGACAGCATAGGGAAAACATCTGCTTAGTTTCCAGTCATTGTCAAAACCACAAACCAGATGTGGAGCTTTGTATTAGACAGAGATAAAGAATAATATGGAAAACACAACTTCAGCCTCAAACATTGCATTCAATTCATTTGTCCTTGTAACAAAACAAAATATAAGAAACCTAGAAGAGTGACATAAATGCGAGCTCAAAAAAGATACTAATCTAAGAACTCTATTACAAAATATGCACATTACAAAACTCAGACTCACTGAACCCTAGTTAGCATGGCTTTGGATAGCCTACAGTCCATGAAGAAGTTTTCTGAATAAGAACTCTAATGATTTTCAAGTTTCTGGGCTGCATTTAACGGGTGATAAGTAAGAGGTAAAACAATCTGAGCGCATGATACATGAAGCAGGCAGAGAAAGCCATCTGGATGCACTTATTCTCCATTCCCACCCTCTTTTTCTCCCAATAAGACAGGAGCGAGGAGTTGTCCAACTAAATAAAAGACAACAGATTTAGAAGTGATGAAAGAAAATACTGCTGCACCCATACAGACAGAAGTAACACACAAAACTCAACTCAGCAAGGTATTTATTGAAGCAATAACCCTAATAAGATTAAAAACCACACAACATCAACAATATCAGCCACTGCGTCAAGAGATTTCTGCAGCTTTCCTACTTGTCTTTGCAGGATTTTACTCTTTCTTCCAAGGTATCTAATACTAGGCATAACTCAGGACAACAAATGAGAACAAGCTGGGCTAGTGGCCTCATCCAGAACATGATCAGAAGCTCAGAGCAAGGAGGGCAAACTCTGGACATGAAAGTAGCTCAAAATGGAAGAGGAAGGAAACAGGGAAGACATGATTTTAACTTCATTGTGTGAACTGCATTCAAGGAAAAGATGGTTTAAGTCACCATAAGAATAGCTGGGGAAAAAAAAAATGCTGAGAAACAGAACTTTTCATGTCCAAAACATTCAGCCCTTTCTGAAGTAGCAGGAAGCAGTATTAACTCTACAGTTACTATTATTGATTCTTCCATCCAAACCAAATAGTATTTGAGGAGATGACAATCTTTTCCTCTATCAGGGAGGCAAAATATCTCCATCAAAACCTGATCACTAAGCAGAGCCAGCTAGCCTCCAGAGCGCTGACTCACATAGCAAGATCATTGTATATTTGCCATCTAATTCCTTCTTATACCTTCCAGTAAAGCCTGAGTCACTTGTTTAGTACTTAGCCCAAGTCTGCCAAAGGTATGCATGTCTGAAGTGTTCCCACTCTCCTACTTCATCAAATAATCCTCATGTTGGTTACTGAGATGAACCCACTATTTACTTATGATACCAACCATCCCTTGCTTTTCTCTTCTCTTTATGGAGGACAAAAGAGATACAAGATCCTATTTCTAACCCTGAGCCATTTGAAGGATATTACCTGCTGCTCTTCAATCTATTTGCCTAGTATAAGTATTTCAAGAAGAGAGCTTAACATTCCTGTTAGGATCCCTTCCTTGTGTTCAGAATCCATTTTCTCCTCCTTTCTCCTACTATTTGTATCACCCAATTTCCTTGGCTCCCTTGGTGTCTGTGTCCTTTAGATACAGGTAAGCATCCAATCTATTCAGGCCTTTCAATTTGTTCTTTACAATAGGATCATTCTACTGCTGTTATTCTGGTTGATACTCTCTGACTTCCACACAACTTTTAAATCTTTCTGGCATTAAGGTGTTCAGAAACAAGCTACACAAAAGGGTAGGGACTACTGCCAGTCTTACTACATTGTACAGTATAACATACCTTTATATGCAGTCAGTAGCATTCTGTTGTATTTACACATCTTAAGAAGAAAACATGCAGTGCTATGCTCTTATAGCCTCTCTTGAGCTAAAGGTCTGCCTTACTTGAAAACATTTAGAAGAAGGTGTCAGGCCCATAACAAACATGACCCACTGGATTCACAATACTTTTAAATTATAATAAACACAGGGCTCAATTTGATTCGCTCAACTGGACATATACCTGGATCATGGTTTCAAAGCATCTTCAAGAACTGAAGGAAAATATGAAGTACTGACTTTGGCCAGAAGTCACAAGACATAGCACACTTGTTCTCACATTCCAAATGTTCCCACCAATTACCTCTGGTTTAGTTTATTTCTGTCCAGATATGACAGCATATGCTTGTCAACTTGAAGTTCTTTACCTGTTCTTCTAATCTCTTTCTAGATTCTTGCACTTTTGAATAGCACTTCTTTAGCATTTTTAATGTGCATGAATTCAATTAGTACACTGCCTATTTACTTCTCTGAATCATCAGTGAATTTGAGACAGAAACTACTTCTGATACCTGTGTCAGCCTCATACATATCCTCTCACAGCAGTTTACAGTTACAGGCTTCCCCATGGTAGAGAGGGTAAACCTGAGGGTTTTTGGTTATTGCTTTTACAGTTTTCAATATATATTAAGCAGCATTATTGAGATAAACCTAATGCTTTCCAATTACAAAGTTATAACCAAGCGTTATCTACCTTGAATGATAGCAAATAATATAATGTCATTTTAACAGTACTTCACTTCAATTTCTGAACCAAAGGAAACTGCAGGAAGCATAAAACCAAGGAAGAGGCTAAAAGTCAAGTAATTGTCCATCTGAGGAATTACTTTCTGTAGCTATATGCTATTAATCAGTACGAAGTCTCATTTTAAGTCCCTTCTAAAAGGTGCTGTGCTTTGGCTGGACCAGTGAAAGCAGTTGGCAGATGAGAGTAGGTTACTGGAAGACGGGGCTCACACAGACACAAATTTTCTGGAAGCACATGAAGTGTCTGGAGCTCGCCCATGATCACCATGCCGCATATTCTGCAGACCACAACATGTGCCAGCAAGACAGTGGCTGAGCAACCTGGTTTCCTTTCCTTCCCCACTGCCCCCTCCCTTCCTTGTGAGCCCAGCTCTGCTCCCTGCCACCAAGATTCTGCTTTCTGCTTGCAAAAAAGGGACACAAAAAATGGAATCCAAAGGGTCACACGCATCTCTACACGCTGTTATCATTTCTTAGCAAAACAGCCCATGTTTTGTCGAAAGCACAGCAGATGAATATAACAGTCAGACTGGGTCAGCCCAAAGGCCCATGGAGCCCAATATCCTGCCCAAGACAGCAAGGACCAGCAAATACTTGGTGGGTGCAAGTATGGTGCAAGCATACCATAAGGCTTCCCCCTACCAGCTCACAGGCAAGCTGTGGCTTATGACTTCCTGTGCCAGAGATTGTATCTTTGCGCTTAATTGCCCTCGATGAACTTCTCTTCCATGAATTTGTTTAATTGCTTTCTGAACCTATCTCAACTTCTGGCATCCACAACATCCTGTGGCAACGAATTTCAGTTTAATTATGTCTTGCATGAAAAAATACTTCCCTTTGTGTAGGAAATTACTTCCTTAAAAAAAACCAAAACAAAACAAACAAAACCAACAAGGACCAAGCAACAACTACCACTATGTAAAACTACAAGTTCTGTTAAAGCATTATAACAGCTTTAAGAGAAATCACTGTATTCAGCTGTCCGCTCTGGCCTTCTGCAGAAGGTTACTGCCTGGGGCACTAGACAAGGCTCCTGGTGAAAAAGGTGAAATGCTACATGATGGTCCTATATGAGTTGCAGTAAACGAAAAACAAATGAGTTGCCTACATTCCTGACTGTTGTGTGCACTTGCAGAAGTCCATCATTACAAGACAAGATTTGTTCCTTGCTAGACCACAAGAAACAGTCTGCTTTCCAAAACATTTTCCATGTTATGCTTTGCTAACTTAGGTGCCGCAACTCAGTGCAAATGGTCACAAAGAACATCATTCTTTCTTTGCCTTGTTTCTGTTATTATTGGGTTTCGTGGGTTTAGTGGTTATTTATTCCCACAGGTTCATTATAAACAAATTTAAGTGTAAAGAAAGAATGTAGAGATAATATTATATGAAGCCTCTTTCTAGTCTCCCCTCCTTTCTCAGTATTCCAAACCAAATAGCATGAGAGTCTTTTTAGATGTTGGGTTTTTCTAATACAGGGCAGCTTTGGGAAACTGTACCCTCTATCCAAAACTGCAGTCCAGTGGAGCTATCAGGGCTGACAGCAACTGCTGTGACAAACTGAAGTGCTGATGCTCCAAGAGGAGAGCAGACATGGCCATCAGCAGTTCCTCCTTACTGCTAGGTAGAGAATTAAAAGGGTTGACTAATTCCCTGTCTCCCGTCCTCCTAATCTGCAACAGTGACTGAACCAGGCAACTCTACATTATGAACAGGCCGTCTTAACCCAGGTGAACATCATGTCACTTAACCCAAATTGAGTGCAAGTGGCTACCCTGCAGTTAGTTACTGGATTCTTGCAGTGGCATTTCTCATAGCTCTCACATCATATGTGTAGCCGTTCCAAAATGTTTTTCCTATAAAATATAGGGGAATTTGTTAATTTTCTGGAGACACAAGATGAATTCAGGGAGGGCTTGAGCACTCAGGTACATTAGTCTCTACCTTTACTGCACAGTCAGAGGGTTAGCAGCCTAAACGACTGCGTGCTTCCAGCATAGACAAACCACCTTACCCTATGCCAAAGCACTTGTTATGCTCATTGCAGACCTTGGGGCAGAGGCATAGAGGAGAAAGGGATGGACAATGCCATGGAGAGAACAAAGCCCCTGGTGAAGACATGCTTGGAGCTGTCAAACACTGCCTTCTACATGTTCCAGAGCACTCCTCCTCACAGGTAGCCTCCACATTTCACCTTTCTTTGTTAATATTTATTGCCAATTTGCCCCAAGAGCAAGGTCTGGGACCAGCTTCTCTTTGACTGGGTTATAGCTGTCAAAACAACAAAACTCAGCATTTAGCAATCCCGAAGCCAGACCCTTCCCCTTCACCAGCTGGTCACAGAAGTGCACTCAAACCCCATTTTATTTTATTTATTTGTACA
Organism: Psilopsiagon aymara; assembly: GCA_024733675.1. NCBI lineage: Eukaryota > Metazoa > Chordata > Aves > Psittaciformes > Psittacidae > Psilopsiagon > Psilopsiagon aymara. Next base: position 23,975 of record JANRGW010004526.1, on the reverse strand, counting down.
TGTTGCCACACTCTCTGTTCCTGGCAACTGGTGCTCATGACATAGTGGCCTGGGACATGCTGGAACAGGGCTCTGGGTCACCTTGTAAGTGGTGGCAGCAGCTGCCTCCTGGATCAAGAGTTTTATTAACCAGCAGCTCAGGAGGGCTCTAAATTAAGTTCTCTGCTCTGCTCCACAGAGGGGGAGGGAGAAAAAGAGGCTGCCATCAAATCCCTAATTTCTTCCAGCAGAAATCACTAAAGTTTCCCCACTGAAGTTTTTCACTCCTATCCCTGCTGAGCTAAGACACCTAAACCTGGGTTTCCATCAGCAGCCCTCTGGACTATGGGGGACCACTGGCTATTACAGCTGCTGTGGCTTTTCACAAACTACACAGCCCTTTTTTGGTTGGTGGCAGCGGCACAGATTGTCTTGCAGCACAGATCCAGCCTTTGGACCATCTCTGCCTCTGAGATGTCTGCGCAACACTGTCCCTATAAATCCCAATGGCAGAGGGTTGGGGACCAAGGGTGCTCCAAGCCCAGTATCAGTCGTTTGGGAGGGGAGACTGTATAAATAGCTGTCGTGCACATACTCTGGAGGAGCAGCAGGAGAAGGAGGGAGGGAGGGGGAATCTGAAGCGTTGGGCCCCAGCTGTGAACTCCTCTTGTTTTTGTTTTAGGGTAATTAATGTTCTCTTGAATAGAGCCAGGGCATGGGCTCCTGTTTCTGCAGCTTTCAATGCTATCAGCAACCCTTGCTGGACTGGAAGCAGCGGGGGGAGGTCTGTATTTCCTGCCATCCCCATTAAATGAGGTAATGCAAGTGTAGGGCTGGAGGCAGGGCACAGCCGGGGAGGGGGGGTTTGATGGACCTACCCGAGCCGTGATGGAAGCCCACCAGCCTGCTCCCGAGAAACCCCTCTGGAGAGCTGCCCGCCCCTTCCCTCTTCTCCATCCTTATTAATTTTGCTGCTGAGGCAGGGGACCACCATATCCCCATCCCACCGCCCCTATGCCTGCTCCCCTCTCCCACCCCAAGCTCCCCTGAGCCTGAATTAGATACATTCCCCCTGTGCTCCCAGACGTCTCCATCCCGTGGTCCCCTGACAGAGCAATCATTTATCAAGTTGTTTCACGCGTTGTCGGGGAGGGGGGCCCCAGGGGACGGGGGTTTGTTTCGTCCCTTTGTTGAAGCTCCACAGGACCGTCCAGCTTAGTCTCCAGCCAACTGCTGAGAGTTGCCGGAGTCCGGGAGCAAATGTTAAAGGGGCTGCCTTTCATCTGCGGGCTGATCCTGCTGCCTTTTCATTTTATTCTTCCAGCTTCTGGGATGTTACTTGCTTACACACCCCCACACCCACCCCGCTATCATTCCGCATGCATGTTTTTGAGGGAGCAGGAGCTTATTTTCCGTGTGCCTGTCTCTTCTGCCTCCCTCAGCAGCTTCTCCTGTCACCAGCCCACTCAGCCTCTGGGAAATGGTGGGGGTTTCTTTCTTACCGCTGGCCTTTTTCTCATCCTTGAATGTAAGATATCATAAACCAAATTTGCATAAAGTCCTGCTTGTGCAGCCCATCTCTTTCTTGCATGCGCTTTGGCTTACTGAAAGCTTTTATCCCCCTTGCTCCGCGTGCTTGGGAGACAAGTAACTACCTAGAGCGTACCACCATCAAAACACAGTATTTAAGGAAGAAAAAAGGAAAAAAAGATTACACTTTTTGGCAAAAGAACTAAGTAATGCTAAAGAAAAAAGAATCATTTTGAGCACTCTGGTGCTCTAAGTGCTCGTGTGTTTTCCACATGTAGCGCTGGAAGACAGACGATCTGGTTTGTATTGCAGACTGCCCGCACTCACGCAAGAAGCTTGTGGCAGGTCACATAAACCCTCTGCACCTCACGGTACCTCACCTGGAGGCCAGGACGCTGACCAGCTCCTAGTGATCCTGCCTGCACTGATTAACCAGCCACTAACATTCCCTTTGGATTCTTAGGTGAAAGAAAACATGCAAATACAGAGGGCATTAAAGGAGGGATGTCTACATGCACCCCAAAGCAAAGTTCTTAGTTACATGCTTGGGGATGGCTGCATAAGGAGAGTGTAGTCCAAGGAGCTGTGAATCCCAGCACACCATTTACTTCATTTACCAAAGCACATATGAAGTGCTGCAAATCTTATGGCTGCATTTATTTTTGGATAACTATAGTTAGTTACAGTTTGTTTTCTAGCAAGCTGCCAAGTCTGTCCTCTGTGCTTATGTGTGAGCATTTCTCAGCTACAGCTTGTTGTAGTCCTTAAAGGATGGACAGAGCATGAAGGCCAAATAAAAAAGTCCTACTAGCTTAGCAGTTAAGTAGCCATTGTAAATTCCACACATTTCACAGCTGAGAGGGCAGGAGCTGCCTGAGATCTGATGTATTCCTCTCACCACCTTGCCTCCATAACTCTTCCTTGTGGAGAAGAGCTGGATTCATTTGCTTCCCAAGTCAATCAACAGAGTTCATGAGTCAGCCAAGGGAATGCTGAAAAGCAAGAGGGTATGCTCCTGCCCCCAGGAACTGATTACTCTGCCTCTTAATTGTTCCCAGATTCTATTATCCCTGAAGAGACAGAGCAGCACCAGCACCAGCCAGCTTGTTGACAACATCCACTACATACAGAGCCTACCTCATCAGACATACAGAAATCTGTGTTTTTGCAAGCCACAGACCTGTGGAGACTACAACAGCTAGGTTATTGAAAAGAAAAAGGTCTTACAGGCGTCTATCTGAAAAATCATCTGTCTTCTGAGTCACAGTTACATATCCTACAATTTTGAGTCTGTTGGTAATCATACATACAGAAATCCATTTAATACCAGGACAGTTCAAACCTATAAACAGTATGACCCTCTGCATATCACTGATCCACACAATTACCTCTATTCTTATTTTCTACCAATTTCAGTAGCCTTAATGCTCATTTCCCCCTGCTTTTTCTCCTGCCCTTACCCCAGTGAGGATACCCAAAGCTTTATTTCACTCTTCACTCACTGCCAAATGGAGTATTTTGGATTTTACACTGCTTCACAGCCTCACTTATTACTACTTCCTTCATATCACTTATGCAGACTGTTAACTCTCTGCAACAGTTCAGGTGACAGTGCGTGAGGAAGGAAATGCTGCTTGGACTGTAAAAACAACCTGAGGTCTGTCTCATTATTCAAACCCTTTATAATAGTTATTAAATGAGTTATCACATACATCTCCATTACACTTCATTCAGCACATGGGAGTGTGAGACTAGGAAGTAAAGACAGCTGTTCAATATTGATTTTTATCCTTCTTATCTTTATGTATCCCTATGCCTAATTTGCTACACAGCTTCCAAGCCCCGCCACCAAATAAGCTATTAATCGCTTCACAGACCTTTTTCTATGGTGGCCTCCACATAGCATCTCAATCCAATAAGCATTAATTCTTTTCTCAACCTATTTACAAGTTAATGATTTTTAATCTGATTTGACAAATGAGAAATTGAGGGGGGAAAAAATGACCCATGCTAGCAGAACTCACCACTCCATCTAAGCAATTCACTGGCTGCACCTCTAGTTGAGAATGGTCCCCTCACCCCCAAAAGAATCCCACAAGCCTCATGCTTAGGATTTTTATGGCATCATTTAAAACACTAAAGAGGTTAACTGTTATTTTTCCCAGGACTACAAGAAGGTGGGTAGGCAGCAATACACCCCAGAAGCAGGAAAAGCAAGGGAGAGAGAGGTGCTTTGACCAAAACTACTCAAGAGAACTTCTGGCTAGTTCTTCCCTGCAGCACCATTACCAATTTTAATTCAAGCCCCAAGCTCCCAGCACTTTTTAAAGCAGGTTTTTTGCAATACAGTTAAGATGGCTTCAGGCAGTTCAGCACCGAACCTGAAATGCCACAGAGCACTACAGAGCATGAACTCAACACTGCCATTTCCAACTCATCTCCCCAGTTTAGCTCTGCACTGGCTGGCACCAATGGCAATTCTTCTGCTGGCTAATTTAGCTAACTGAAAAAACACCCCCTTATTTGGATCATCTGGATGACCAGCAGACAGGGATGGAGATGCAGGGAAGGAACCAGCGCCCCAAGCCTGAGCTCTGGAGCACAAAATGGGAATGAAGGAGGCTTTGCCCCCTGTGCTTTAGCTGATGCAAGAACTTGTGGGGCCTGTCTGTGATGTGATCTGGGACCTCATGCCAGTCTCACTTGGCTTCAACCTATGCTCCTTCCAGGTTCCTGCAATAGCTTACAGTAGTGTTACCACACATGAGGAGAGACACATGTCCCCAGCTGCTTCCAAGGTAAGTGCTGCCACCAAGTCAGGTAAATGAAGGTTTCTTGTCTGAAATGGGACATAAGCAACTCACCCTGAACCATAAGTCAGTCTTGATCTCTGCAACAAGATGAGCACAGAGACTGAACATGCAACTTTACATCAGTATGTTTATCGGCAGAACCCATCCTTATTCCTCTGCTCTTATGCCTCTTCTACCCATTTGAGGACAGGCAACCAAAATAATTTCAGGTACAAAACCCACCAAAATTTAGCTTCTGAAACCTGGATTTCCCCCCCAGCCCACCATAAGCATGGCCTCCCAGGATTCAACTTATGGATGAAAAGGGGCTGTAATAGAAGAGTGGAGAGACAAGGACCTCACTCATGCCTTGTGACTGTCTAGATGGACCACACACTCACTTCACCAAAAGACACACTTTATTTTCCTATAGCATCCCTGTTTCTCATGTTCTGCCCATGTTCAAACTTCTACAGCAAACAAGGCAAGAGCCACATAGCAAACAGCTTTGTCCAGTGCTTAGCCTTGGTTTATGTTCTAGCACTATCTGCCCTAGAGTGAACACTGCCATTCTCCCATAGAAAAAGAATACGATGCTGTAATTAAAAACAATTCTCATCTGCAGGCACAAGGTGATGGATTAAAGGATACACAGACAACTGCAAATCTATTGTTTCCTGACAAGTAATTGAATTTGTAATTATTTAGCATCAGTTTCAAACATAGAAAACAATAATGTACAACAAAACCCTCACTGTTGTGTCACGGCAGTAGTTTAAATCAGCCACACTCTATACCACTGCTGCCACTTGAGCTCAAGTACAAATTACATTAGCAGGCAAGCAGATAATACTGGTGTTTGGGGCCTTCGCTGCAGGACAGAACCACCAAAAAGCATGCAGGAACAGACCCATTTTATGGGTACCTACCCAAAGGCAAGCAATGAAAAGTGTTTTTTTTGCCCCAGAGCTAATAGTTAGCTCTTCAAAACCAGTTATATTATTGTTAGCAGTTAGATTTTCACGGTATCGCTATTGCTCATAACTGCTTTATTAAGAAGTTTGGGATTCTGCTTCTAGCTGGTGTCTTTTTCTACGTTTATAGCAACACTGAAGGTAAAGCACTATGAAAAGACATTAATTAGGCATGCCGATATCTTCATTACTAAAATATGAGGGTCAAAAAATAAGGTTTAAGTTTGATGCCTTGTCTGAACTGGTGCACTCAGCTCCTTTCCATCACCCATGGGGAAAGCGAGAAACACCTTCAGAGTGATTCATGCTAGTCTAAAATAGACTCCTCTCCTCTCAATTTCTTTCCACTGACAGTGATGAGCCCCTGCATGATTAGTCTGACATAACAGTCCACTTTGGACACCAGATTATTCTTGCCCCTTTTCTCATCTCCACCAGTTATTCCAACTCCTACACCATGGCTGGCACTACTGTTTCCCAGGGCACTCTGTGATCCAGCTCATAAAACAATCCAGACAAAAAATAGCTGGAAGGAAGGGGAGTTGAGGTGTTCTGGGTTTTTTTTATTCAATGGCTAGATCAGCTCCCTGACCAATTTCAGTGTGGCCCCACAAAGACTTGTCCTGGCACACCTAAGCAAGTGCGGTAGGGATGCAGGGAGTAGATAGCAATCTAGATTTTGGGCAAGCAGAAGTAGATGAAATGAGCTAGGTCTGGAAAAAAAAAACCAATAAAAAGTCAGAACTCTTGGGTTATCTGCTCTCAATAATAATAACAATAAAAATATCTTCCTGTCTGTTCTAAGGCAACAGCTGCTATTCTGTGTGTTCCTTATCCACAGGTCCCATTTGGAGAGCTTGCATAATGACTCCTAAAGTAAGGTATCAGTGCAGGGGCAACAACCATCCCTCAAAGGCAAACAGAATGAGAAAAGGAACCAGCAGTTTCAACCCTGTCTTATTACTCATCACAGTTCAAGTAGAGCTCCAAAAAACAAAACCCCAGAACCACCAGCAAAAGGTGTATGTATCGCTGGATCCCAACTAAACAACTTTTCTTCCCAGCTCTCCTTCTGCCCAAGCTGAACTTCAGCAGTTTTAGACCATGCATTGCTAAAGGTTCTCTTAAAACAGCTCTTGCGGCAATTCTGCTCTCTTTTTTGGGGGGTGAGAAAAGAGAAAAGAACTGAGGAAGCATTATACATTCTTCAGACCATGGTTAATGCAACAGCCTCAATCCAAGCAAGGGGTGGACTGGAGACTTCCAGAGGTTCCTTCTGACCAGGTGTTTTTGTTATTCTATGTTGTGGTTTCCTTATGAGTCTCTCCTAAAATCAAGTCTTGTTTGGCTTTCCTTTCATAAGGGTCTTCACAGATCACTTACACCTTCAAGGTCTCGGCCTTCATTTAGCATCACCTCTCTTTGTTCAGGTGCCTTCTTTCACTGTTTGCCATGTATGACATCACACAAAGCCAGATGCACACCATGAACAACCAGGAAAAGCAACAAGCAAAGCCTACCCAGAGTAGGATGCCAGTGCAGCAATACTCCACCTACCATGACCAAAGGAATGTGGTGAACAAGCATTTAGGGCTGGATTCATGCATCAGTGTGAATGCTAAGAGGTTCACACAAAGGTATGCTTGAATAATGGTCAACACACCTTGGAACTTTTGACGGAATGAGGTGGCATTAATGTACCCTGGCTAAAACAAACATGTCTCCAAGCTGCAGCAGGGCCACTCCCCATCCATCTTCGTATTGTATCCAGGAAAAAGTAGAAAAATAAATCAGGGAAATCAGAATGGTTCCTTATTTCCCAGTTACAGAGAAAGGGCAGCAGAGGAAAGGATTCCTTCTCTTCAGTTGCATAGGAGCAAGCCACTTTCTGGTGCCACAGGGTAGACCTTGTATACTTCTCCTACAGGGGAGGAACAGAGCCTCTCACTTGCCCTCTCCCTGGGCAGGAGTCCCAGACTACAAACAAGTTGTTCTGTTCAGCAGCTGCATATTTATCCTGCAAGAGTGCTCTGCCTTAGATAATGTCAAGCATCTGCCTGTTAACCAGAAAACATCACATAAGAAAATGTCACCAAAGCACATCCGTTCTTCTGCTCCTAAGGAACCCAGAAACACTCCCATACAATTCAGCATCCCCTGTTCATCCCCTGCTCCTCCAAGCCACCAGGCTAGGCCAGGGCTCACACACAGTGTGACAGACTTTTGTGCAGTACACTCTGCTAACTCCCCAATGTCCCAGAACATCCTCTTGGTTCAAGTGTGTATAGCCCTGATAATTTTTTTTGGGCAGCAGTGGGGAAATAAGCACTTAAAAAAAAGAGAAGATGGGGGACTTGTGGAGCCCCTGCCATTTGTTTAGCTCAGACACAACTTCAAGCACTGCTGTAATTGTCTAGAAATCAAACAAGTGGTTGATAGCACCAATTAACACCTTCCAGCATAACAATACCTTCATCCCATCTCTTCCCATTCTCTCAACAGCTTAACATATTGGCACCCTGAATGACTTCTCTCCCAGCCAGCCGACAAACAGCAGTAATACGGAGGGGAGTGAGGAATGAAGGTGTGCACAGTGCCCTAGCATGATAAAGAGCACAAAGTACTACCAGTTATAAAATCTTATATTAGAAAAAGAAATTAGGACTTGAGACAGTCAAGAAGGCGAAACGAGTCTGGAGAAACATTTTTTGCTTGGCCTCAAAACACTTTCGCTTGTGCAGTTTCCCAGCTACAAGCTGAGAAGATATTTCAGACTGACCTTTCACCAAAGAATACCGTACTTCTGTATGAAGAAAAGCCACATGAACAAATTAAACTGGCGGAAGACTGAAAAAAAAAATCTTCAACTTTTCTTCAGGATAAATAAGTAATCAAGAAAAATAAGCTCTTGTGCTTCTGTTACTTCTTTAACTTCTTGTGTAAATGTAGGTTTGCAAACTTAATGGCATGCATTAGTCTTGCACGACAGGAGAACCTAAGACTGTTCCGAAAGCACTCCGTATTCAGTGTATGGATTGGGTACCACACAGAGCTGCAGTCAGCTTTAGGGAACATCCCAAAGCAAAAACCTTGGTTTGAGGTGGGACACTGATTTCTGAGTGAAGCATAAATCCAGACTACATCGACTTGAACCCATTGTACTTGCTCTGAATTTACACCACTGTGACTGAAAACAGACAGAGAGGAAAGGGGGAAAAGCTCCTGTTTTATTCAGTACACTGCTTTATTACAGTAATAGGACTGTGGATGTGAGACTCCCAGCATTAAAGAAAAGCCACATTTGTGGACCAGCAACATCTATTAGATCAGCAGCCACAACTGGAAAAAGCAGAAAGCTTCCAGATTCAGAGCTGGGGTGGGGTGGGCTGTTGTGGGCTTCTTATCCCTTCCAGAACTTGTGCTACCATTTAAAACAATGAAAAATTACCCTTGCAGTAAAAGAAGGTTAATTACCCTTCACGGTGACACTGCCCATCTACCTTAAGATTCAGCTGGAGAGGTAGCTGCAGCTTGGGTGCATTCCCAACAGGGAGAAGCCTCAGGCTTTGCTCTGCACCAGAGCTCGGGAAGGACGGCTGCTGGGAAAGGAGCAGTAATCCCAAACCGGCTAAGCCGGGCTGCCTTCCACCACAGCCCAAGGGCCTTTGCCTCCAACATTGAAATGCTAATCCGACTTTGTAAACCCATAAACAAAAACAAAGAAGAGGACACAAGAGGTAAAAAGCCTCCCTGAACTCCACCCCCAAGCCGAATCTCCGGCATTCAGGCTCTGTCCTATGGAGCATGATTTTACCCACAGGAGTGGGTCCCACAAGCTCCCACATCGAAATTGCTCGCAGGCAGCATCTTTATGGTCAGATGCATTTAAATGGCTACTTCCAACCACACACTAGAATACCCTTTGTTTCAGGAATCTCCTCAGAAAGCAGCTTTTTACTGCAACAACAGGCCAGGCACAGACTTACTGGGTTTTTACAATAGGACACCATCAAATATTAATAATACTAAAACCTAACTGGCTTCTGCAGCTGGGCTCAAGCTTGACCCTGAATGTGCTGAAAGCACCTTCCCTGCCTCCCCCAAACCCACACTGTTAAGACCTATGCCTGTCCACTGGTGGTAGCTCCTTCCCAGAGATGCCAGCTAAGAGTCAGATGTGGGTACCACAGCTCTGGGCCTGCCAAAGGATGGTGTGAGCCATGTAGGAAGGACAGCAGGGGTTAGCTGGTGGGGAGAACATGTCAGATAGCTTCCCTTGGAAGGACAATGCTAAATCTCAGGGATCAGTAGGCACATGCACACTCAAGGCTCCCTGCCCCTCCTCTTGGCTTACTCTGCTCTTCTTTCAAACCCTGTCTGCATACCTGCATTTGTAGAGTCAACACGGGGAAACATTTCTCACCAGCAAAAGCCTCCTACCAGAGGGAGCACTGAACCATCCAATTACCCCAAAGCTGCCCTTTTGTTCCCCATCCTCCCAGCTTTCTTTCATCTCCTGGCCTGTTTTTTGCAGGCATTTCGGACTGCCCATGATGTGGAAGCCAGCTTTTAAGGACAAAGCAGTGGCTCACATATTTATCCCTTTGCTGAGAATCAGCTGGCTCCAAGGGCACTACTGCCACCATTGATCTTGAGGGGAGGACGGATCCAGCAACACGGACTGCAGGGGAGGGGAAAGCTGTTCTGCAGCTCCTCACTGGGGTAGCTGAAGCCAGCCATGGTTAACTTAGGCCAGAAGGTCCAAGGGCTTTTCCCTGCCAAGTTTAGTTTTGGATGACAGTGAAATGTGCTTAATTTGACAGTTTCATTTTAACATGTATGGGCAAAGTCTAGAAGGAGACAGTGGCAGCAGCAAGAGAACAGGACTGGATTATTATAAGGTTTCCTGTCCTCAACCCAAGCGCTCAGTACTAAAAAATGCACCAAAAAATTATAGAGGCTGACTCTTCACCCTAGCAATGAAATAAATGAACAGAGTGTCTTCAGCACCATAACAATACTCTCACATGTTATAAA
>JANRGW010004526.1:0-13563 GCA_024733675.1 Psilopsiagon aymara | reverse complement strand
CTGACTCTTCACCCTAGCAATGAAATAAATGAACAGAGTGTCTTCAGCACCATAACAATACTCTCACATGTTATAAAAATTAGCCTTCCACTATAAATGTCAAACTCTGCACCACACCTCCAGCGTTACAGAAGCTGAAAACTTGGGCACAGCATCGCAGCCAGAAAATACAGAGAACCTTTCTGTTTATTATCCTTTTCATATTTTTGTTTTTAGATCTACAATAAGGGAAAGTAATGGCACTGATGAGACTCCTGTGCCCTCCTCAATCTATAGGAAACACACTCCTGTGAACACGTGCAAAATGCAGTTCCTCAAGCTGCCACTGAAGCAGCAGGAAGAAAGAGGTGGTCAACAAGTTTAAGTAGTGGAATGCTGTCAAACACATGGAAACAGCTTGGCTTATTTGGAGCTGTATGCCACTGGGGACAGGGGAAAAGAATGCTTCAAAGGTACATGAGAACATCTTCTGATCTCTGCTTGACTGTGTCTCCTGAAGAACTGGAAGTGCATCTTTCTTCACTAATACTTTGCTCTTCATTAGGTGATACAAAGCCACCAGCTGGTACCTGGCCATCAACTTCCTTAAGCCTGATTCATTCTCTAGGCTATGTGGGGACAAAATGTTTTGGTAGAGCACTGCCAGACATACTGACCACCCACCAGGCACACTGAATGTCAACTGAACTGGAGGGTGTAATAGCATGACACCTTCTCTTCAGGTTCCTGGTGACAAAAGACCACCTTGGCAGTCCAGCACTGGCTACCTCCTGACCATCATCTCCGTCTGCTCACAGTCCCCCACATTGGGGAAGCTGCCCTCTCTATTTCACACAAGTGCACCCTAGGCAAGCAGGGCAGTGAAGGGTTAATTTAATTAGTTCTGTGTGTGCTCAAAGAATTACAGGCAACTTCATTTAATTATTAAGTAGCCAATCAGGTAATCTCTGTATCTGATTAGCACGCTAATGAAATAATGTCTTCCAGTTCAAAGCTGTCATTCCAATCAGGAGACAGCCCTTCAGCTAGAAGGAAAAGCTGGCCAGGTTTCCATGGGCTCAAGCTTTGGATTTTGGACAGAAGATGGGAGCAGGGAGTGGAAGCCATTCTGCCTTCCTTCTTGTTGTCTCTGCCTCTGCACAGAACAGCACAGATCCTCCTTCCAGGCAGGCAGGCACATTGATTCCAGAGAGGCTCCCTGATGCTCCAGGCAAGTGTCCTGTGTCACCACCACCTCATGTCCCTTCTCCCATGCTCCCAGATGCCCAGGAAGACTCCAGGCGACCAGAGCCCAGGGAGCATCAGGCTGTTAGCATATTGCCTAGGCACTGCCAACTGAGAGATCTGCTAGATATGTGGGGCATGACTGTGCTATGGTCCACATGGGAGAGGAGTCACACTGCAAAGCCATTATAGCACTAAGAGGAAGCCAGAAACCCTCCTCCCTCCCCCACGCCATGCTCTGCTCCTGTGTCATATGCAGTTATTTCCAGCCTGGGGAAAAGTGCAAGGCGGCAGCTGTCACACGAGGCAAGGACTTGCCCCTTTTAAACAGGGATTTCAGGACTAAATGACCCATTACAATTAACACAGCTGCAAGAACTGGGACACTTCCACACAGGCAGAAAGGGGCTTTGGGAGTGGGGGAGGAAAGGAGGAGAAAAGCAGAGGGCTAGGATCATACTTCCAAGACCTGGCATGGAGTATCCCACCCCTCTGCTTTTTAAGTTATAGTTCAGCTGTCCTCTTCCAACTACTACCACTCAGCCCAGCCCAAGCCTGCCACACGACCTCTTCCATCAGCATCTTACTCATATGACCGTTCCTCGGAAACTCCCTTTCCCAAAGGGCAGCGCCAGCTACTCCACTTTGGCATAGCTTTTAAATTAGTTAGCCCAGGTTTATCAGAGGAGCTGCAGCAGGATGTGGTTCAGCACAAGCAAACCATCCCAGCGTTTATCCAAGCAGCCCGGCAGATGTTGCTGTCCAGGCTCAAGCCTGCGCTGCTGCATCTGTACTTCTGCGCGTCCTCCACTGCCGGTTTAAATGCTAACTCAGCTCCCATAGCTGCAGCTGACAGCATGCCTTTGCATTTCCAAGCGCTAGATTACCTTCCTGGTGGGTGACGCTTCCACTCTCCCAGCACATTTCTCAGGAGAAGCCTCCAGGGTACTCACACCAAGCAGTACTAGTTTTGCTCAAGCCACCAAGCTGAAAACAAATACAGAGAGGATCCCAAGAGGAAGCAGGAAAATTGCGAGCAGCCCCCAGGCAGCCAGCTGCCTTTCTATGAGAACGTTTAAATCTTGATGTTTTTTGTTGACCCTTTTATTCCCTGATCATATCCCATGAAAAAGAAAGAGTACTGCTGAGAGGGAAGACGTATCTCCCTCCCTTCTCTCTGCTGACTACAGCCATTCCAAGTGAGGGAAACTGGTTAGATCAAGAAATTCAGGCTTGGACAGCACAATGAAGCATCCACTAATAATCAATCCCTTCACAGCAGCCTGCCTGCCAACTGGCTATGGGCTAAGCAATGATTATAAATTGTAATTACTCCTACAAGGAAAAACAGCACAACATCATATGGTGATCTATGCTCAACCTCTAATTCTGAAGCCAGTCCCACTTACAAAAAAAGTCAAGTCTTTCTAACGGCCTGTCCCAGAAACCTCAGCTCTGAAATCCAAAGCTGGGCTCATCCCATTGTGTTTCACCAGTCACAAAAAAACACCCAAAAAAGTGTTAAAACTCATGTCATTAAAGTCCTCAGAAAACTCTCAAATTGCCAAGGGGGTGAGTTTATTGACTACAAAGATATATTGTCACTGCCTGTTTCTAGCATCTTACTACCACGGGAAGCTCACACAGGAGAACCTGACACAGCAGAGCTGCACCAACACTTACTAACCAGCACAAAGATGCAATTCGAGCCTGACTTAAGCTCAAGCAACTGAAGCAGCCACCTGGGGACCCACATTCCTTGACAGCCCTGCACATTCCAGTCCCCTTATCCCCCAGCCCCGAAACCAGGTCAGGGAGGCACAGCATGACCTGATCTCCACCTCTGATAGCACCAAGCCCTGTCCCATCCCACCCTTGTCACAGTCAGGCCACATGCGACACCTCCCCCTGTACCAAGATGCACAGAGCAAGGATACAGATACCCATCCATGCATGCGAAGGGACTCCCTCTCAATGCCACGGCTATTTGTGGATCAGCTATCATCCAGAATTTCCCAAAATGAGAAAGCCCAGGCATTTGGCAGGTCAGGCGCTTACTACAGAGAGTAGCTTGTTTAGCCAAGGGACTCGTAACACCCTCCCAAATTATACATTGCCCTTTACGGGATGCCACAGCAGCTGGAATCAGCTCCCTTCTCACATTCCTTAATAAGCACTTCCATGAGGGAGCAGGGTGGATGCAGGGCATCAGCTGCAGTTAATCATAACCGAGAGCTGGGCTCCCTTTCCTCATGCTTGTGGCACTATCTACAGTCTAAGAATATCCAGCACCACCCACCCTGCTGGGGCAGGGGGAGTCAAGTGGTCCAAGCTTACAGGCATTACAGGTCTCCTTGTTACAGGAGACTTTCACTCTGCCTACCCCAAGCAGCAGCCTTCAGCGGGGCCCCTCGATAGCTGGTTGAGATCCCACAGATCATGGAAAGATAATCCATTGCACTACTAATGCACTACTGCAGCTGTCCATGGAGAAAATCCCCCTTCAACCAAAAAAACCCAAAACCCCTCAAGCCCTTTGATCCTCTCCAACACACAATTATCTTAAGGGCAAAATAGTCTTCTGTGCCTCAGCACCTTATATCAGGCTGAAAGAAAGGAAATCGAGACTGCTATTCCCTGTTTATTCTACATGGCTGCCCTGTCCAACCAGGCAAGCTGCTCCAGCCTCTTCAGCAGAGCCAAGCAAATCCTGATGGATAGATACCTGCATTGCTGGGTGACCAGAGTGACCAGAGTCTAAGGGAAACTTTTGTGGGGAAATGGTTTGGGCTTTCTTAAAAAAGAAAAGCCTGAATCTCTAAGAAAAGGTGATCAAATTTTGCATTCCTTTGGTTTTGTGCAAGACTGTCAGCTACAGTGAAATTTAACTGATTTCAACTGTGTGTTCAGGTCTGACTTGGGAAGGAACAATTTGAAGGGTCTCCATCAACTCCAATGTGAACTTTTTCCTATCCAGAACATTAACTTAAACAAGAAACTGGCGAGCCTGGATATAGCACCAAAAAGGAACTCCAGCCTCCTCTTACAGAGGCCGATGAGGGTCTTTGCCCGTGTGCCCCCCTCGCTGCATGACCTCTTGCTCTACCTGTGCAGTCTCACTCCACCTGCTACCCATGGCTGCCGTGCGATAAGCTTTTTTTTCAGCAGAACTGTCAGCTATAAAAAGCCCTTCCCTTCCCCTCCCCACTGCCTGTTTCCATTCCGGTGTCTCTGCTTCAGTCATGCTGGTACAACCCTTTTGTGGGGCTGTGGAGGGAGCCGGCTGGGGAGCCAACCGCTCCTGGTTAGACATAGCTGGCTTGAAGGAAGAAAGAGTTGCGGTTTTTAATCTGGATGAGCAGTTTTACTGCCATCAGTGATGGGTGACAGGAGCTGCTGTGGGAAGGTGCCTTGTGAATTGATGTCCTCAGGTTGGTTCCACCAGACACTTCTTGTGAGTCCACACTAACACCACAAGGAAAACGGCCATGTGATGCCAAAGTCTCCAGCGGAGAATACAAAAAGGCATGGGAAAAAAAGTCACTTCTCTTGATGCCCTGAGATCCCATTTGTTTTGCAGGCACTCACAGCTACACTTTAAACAGGAATTTTTAGAAAACACATTAAGAAATCCCAACCAAGCACTACTCTGTGTACACATTTCTCCATCAATCACCCATTAGTAAGTCTTGAGTTCTTGGCTGATTCAACCAAAAGCAACAGGAGTGCTGGAGTCTTGGACACACAGCTTCTATAGACAGTGCTCACAATACTTGGCTCCTGCAACCATCCCAAACGTGTTTACATGCCAATGCACACATGTGGCCTGGATGCTGCATGGGAAAAGATGTGATCTTTGTGAGAAAGGGATGCAGAAAAGAGAAGTAAAGAGAAACACTGAGAAAAGCGAGATGTGGGGACATGAAGGGCTGCCATCCTCCATGTTCTGACTGGGAATCCTTCCGAAACCAGGACTCACTTTTATTTTCAAGTAAAATGTAGTTCGCATTTGAAAATGCGTTTCACTTTTACAGAGCACCTTTAATGTTACTTACTCAGGAGTCATGAAGCAACTTATGTGCTGGACCAATAAGGCCTATGGGAGATCATAAAACACCAGAGGAATGCACTGAAGGGGTCTTGCTTTCTGGTTTTTTGTTTGCTGGGGGGGGCTTAACTTTTTTCCTCATGTTTCAGCATTTGAACCTTCCCAGCACTCCAGAAGAGGGAGCCTTTGGCTCCTCTCCCATGCTCATTTGTTTTATATTAGCAACAATGACAAGCTCTATTAAGAGGCAAGCTCTTTAAGTGAACTCTCACCCTTTGCCTCCTAAAACAAACAAAAAACCCAAGCAAGAAAAAAAAAACAAAATCCACAACCCCTTTTTGCCTTGCGTTATGGATATATAAATATCTTTGCCTCCACACAACTCCCTGCTTACAGCGCTCAGCAGAAACAAGAAAGCTATCTCTATCTTCCAAACCCTTTGGTTGTGCAAAGCTCCATCCCCTTTTGGGCAGGCTTAGCTGGAGAGTAAGAGCCAGAGAAGTAAAGCTTTCCAACAAGGAGGAAAAAGACTCTCCAGAGCTCCTTTTACATCACCAGCCCCAGCAACCAGAACTAAGCTAAGGCTAGAGTTTCAGGAGCCACAGTGGATTGACCTGACGCTTCTGGCCATCAAAAGCACAAGGTTATGCTCCTACCACAGGACTAAAACCCCTCAAAAGCCCCATCAGGACCCAACAAACAGACAACAGAGTCAGAAGCCTGAAGAAGGAACTGAAAGAGAACAAGGTCTTTCTTCTGTCAGCCCCCGAAGCCAAAGCTTTGGGTGTTACTGCTCCCTTAGCAAAGCATGTACCCTGCCTCCTGAGCATATTAGCTTGAGCACAGTGATGTAAAAACCAATGGACTCTGAGCACTACCACTGTCACTGAACTGCGCTACAATAGCATAGGGAAGAGCTGAACCAGTGTAAGTACATGTAAGGTAAAGACCTTGCACTGCTTAGATCAGTAACAAAACTACATTAAACTGGTGGTCTGACCTGAGGCAGAGGTGGCCCGAGGACCATAATGCTGCTTGTGTTTCACATTGTTTAGTATTATTAACTTTACATACTGCCTTCTCCAGCCAGCCATCAGCAGTCAGTCCTACCCTGGATGATAGCAGCAGCTTTACTTTTTCACTGGAAAGCTGATGGTTTAGCTAAGCATTTATATAAAAAAGAGATATAAAGAGTTTGTCAAGAAGTTGAGCCAGCTCTGAAAGGAGCTGCCACACTGGGCTGTGAGACCACCTCCAAGCAAAGCAAAGACCCTGACTGCCATCAGCCCCTAGCATCAAGTTATTCCCCTATCCCCAGTGAAGGTGGATTTAAAAGGCCCCCCCAAAAAAGCAGGAAAATGAGAGCTCTCACAGCAAGCAAATCTCAGGAACACCACTTTCACACACCCCCCATCAGCTGTTTTCTGTTCCTCACACAAAAGGCTGCAAACTCCTCCTAATTGCAGGAGCCCTCCACCTAACAGACCCTGCTCTCCAGGCCCTCCTCCCCAGGAACTGGGGGAGAACTGGGGCACAATAGGAAGGAGCCCGGCTAAAGGGAATAGATCTGTTAAATTAACGCATTTTCTGTCAACCAAATCAGCTGCCCCTAGTGCTATTGTTGGTGAAACAATGGAGACCCCAGGAATGGGCACCCATTAAAAGGAACAAGCCTGCTGAAAGGATACACTCTGAGGCACAGCCTTGTGTGTTTAACAGGATTCTCTACTGTAAGGAAGGAGGAATCACTAGGCTGCATTGTTCCCACCACCACAGCAGATGCTGTTGCTTCTGGTAACGAGGGGGGGGGGGGGAATAAGAAAAAAATTATTTTGTATCTACCTACACTGAGATTTACCCAAGAAACTTTGGATTCAGGAACCTTTAACTCCCTGGCTGTTGTCACTTCTGCCTATAGCCCTTTTCTTGAGGAGATTTTTGCCTGAAAGAAGTCTATGAAAGCATCCATTGCCATTACAAAAGTTAATTCTTCACCCTTCATGCAGGCACTTAACAGATGCCAGGGGCAGAATGGCACAGCTCTGCCGGCATTATTCCCTGGGAGAGAAAGACTGCAGTTAAGCAGGTCTACATACAAAGCTGCAACACTTTAAAGGTGTTACTTTTAGCTGGTTTGGTCAGAGCAAATTCCAAAAGGAACGAACTTTTTGAGGCCTAATTTAGATGCACTATGCAGTAGTTTACATCAGCTGCATTGAATTGGTACAGGTTTGTGGTACTCGAGTCTCTGTAAACAAAGCAGACTGCAAAGTCATATTAAAGCTACTACACAAAACATTTCTTTTCCTCCAAGCAGGGGAAGATTTGCAGATTATTTTAAGTTGGTTTTTAAATAAGTTCGGCTTAAACCTTTAAACTCGTGGGTGCACAAACACTTCAGCTAACACCATACATGATTTTCAGAGTCAGCTGTACTAGCGGAAGAAGTAATGGCCTCCAATCCCTGTGTACTCCATCCAAATCTCCAAAATCCTTACCATGTTCTTTTCTTCTGCCTTCGACTGCTACAGTCATTCCACAACTCCCCTGTCACCTAACTCGGATCCTTTCAAAATGCTGCTGTCAAAATAACCTTCCTTATCCATTGTTCAGATGCCTTTTGGCTTCGTGCAGTCACTTCTTGTTTCTTTTCATAGGCTTAAGATAATGTTTTAACCCACATATCAGCCTCCTGAACTACCTATTCCTTCTTTTTGTATCTAATTACACTAGACTCTCATTATATAAAATGTAAACACTTGTTAAAAAGTTTAAGATTTACAGTTGGCAAAGATGTGACTTGCATTTGAAATGGAAACTGATACAATGCTTTCCAATTTGCAAACCACTTGAAACAACAGCCCTGAGAAGTATCTCCCTGCCTCCCCCTCCATTAATCTCAATGAACTCTAGAGCCAAATACTGACATGTAGAGTGTTAATGATTCTATTATGAACAGAATAACTAAGGCAGCAAAAGTTGAAGACCAGCAAAGTAAGAACTGCAGCTGGAACAGATGCGGAGAGAGGGGATGGGGTACTGCTGAAGCACCTGTACCAAACAGTGGATGGGACAGGTAGAAAAAACAGTAAAAACTGTACTGACCCTGCATTTCATTTTGGTTTTTAAACTTGATTTTCAAGTAACAAACACCCAGTTCATGCCCTCCACTCTGGCAAAGCCGATGCTGCCTGTGGGAAGCAGAGCCACCAGACTGACTGTGGTGTATAACCCAAATTCACGCAGAGGTTCAGAAACGGGTCTCTCTGCGCAGTGGGACAGACGCTTTTTCTATTCAGCATGTTCGAAGTTCATCATTTTTCCATCACTGCTTACTCGACATGCAGCACCTCTCCATGCACTGCCGATTACTATACCTTTCCGCAGACAATGAGCTCTTCCTAAAGCAAGGTCCTTTGTGCAAGAGTGAAGTTTTAGTGAGCAGATCTGTTGTTTCCCTCTTGTTTCAGGCAGTCAGCATCCCCTTCCACTTTAACATTGCGTATCACCAGCAGGCAAAGGGCAAGAGGGATGAACATCCCATGCCATTCTACTGAAAAACTATTTAAACCAACTCAGAATTACCCTCTGCTGAGTAGAGCTGAGCTACCTAAATTCACCGATATTTTTGTCAGCTTGCAGCACCTACTTGTTGCACTGATCATTATTAGATTCTAAATTCTTCTGCTCAGAAACTATCTAGCAATCTTAGCTATCATACAACACGTAGATGCAGTACATGCTACTGCAATACAGACAATAATGTAGCACCAGGCCAGAAGAGCTGCAGAAGGGTGAAGGCTTAGTGCTGTGCAATTAACCCCATACAAACCACTGACAGAACTGGAAGGTTGTGCTGTTTTGGTGTCATGGATCACGAGGGATGAACATGGATGGCACAGAGCAAGGGGCTCCAGAGTAATTTCAGCATGAGCTAACATGACAGGATAGGGGAGATCAAAGCATGCTCAGCCATCCTGTCTACACTAGGAAAAATTCTAACACATTTGGAGTTCAGCATGTAAAATAATGTTTTTTTTTTTCCTTTAAAACTGTATCTGGTTTGCACAGATAGAAGAAACCCTGTTCTTTGCTCTCTCCTTCAGATGGCCACAGCACAGCTCTCCCTCTCTCCACACTCTTCCTCCTCCTGGGATACCCACGGGAGTAGTAGCAGTTGCTGGTTTGTAACAGCCACATCATAATCCTGACAGAAAGAGCCTGTTCAGGAACCACCATGGCAGATACCACACTACAGGAGGAAAGAGGTGTGCAGAAGCAGCAGTGCCCTGCCTGTGGGCAGGAGGAATGTACCTAAAGGTAGAGCCAGAGCCCAAAGTGCTGGGAAGGGGCAAGAGGCAAGGAAAAGCATCTTAAAGCCGTAGTGAAGTTAACAGCAGAGGCAATTTGCCCAAAGGCGCTTTTAAAAACCACAGGAAAAGATTTATGTTTTCACTGTGTAATGTGGCTTTGCCCCCTTTTCCAAATAAACTAAGTTAACAACGTTTTGACTATTTTCAAGCGCGTTCTGGAAAAGTCACCTCCCCTCAACCTACCCAGGCAGAAGTTCCTAAATGTTTTAGCCCACAGCTCCTGGGAGCACATGCCAAAGAGCTGGGTGGCCGTGCCATGCTGGCTTCTGTCCAGTGTTTTCAAGTTGCACTGAAATACAGTTGAAAACGTTAAATATTCCCCTAGTATTTTCGATGCAAACAATCCCTACAGCTGCCAGGGAGATATTTCAGTTGCAGAGGGGAGGGCACATGGCCAGGAGATACTTTGTCATGAGAGGTGTCCCACATTACAGTTGAGACTTGAAGAGGGAAACAAATCACTCCCTATCATCACCTGCACTAACGTGGCTATGGAAAGTATCCTTTCTGTCCATCAGGGCAGTGCCTCCCAAAAAAATGATGGATGTGTCCTGTACAGCCAGACCTCCTCCAGCTGGAGTACTGTTAGAGCAGGGAAGGACAAACCCACTCAATGCAGAGTTTACAAACCATCAAGAAAGCAGCTACAACATCCAAGCCAACACAACTAAAATCCCACTTTTGAAGTGGCGTGGAAGTTTTGTACAGCAGATGGCCGACAAGGCAGCCATTTAAAAGGGAAGGAGGAAAAAAAAGGCAAGACCTACCCCAGAAGGCAGAAGCGCTCTCTGCCATCCTCACAGATGCACGTGAGATCACGGCGTGAAGCTGAACGTGTCCCAGAGCACCCGCTCCTGGCCCACTGAACTTTTGACCCGCTGGCAGTAGCTGAACCCCTCCTGAGCCCATCGCCGGGTGATGCTGCGGCAGAGGTTTGAAAAGAGGAGCCCTGCGCCTCGACAGGCGCCTGCATCTGCTGGAGCCAGCATGGGGGCTGGCTGCGCCCACCCCCTCCCCGAACAATGCCCAGGGCCCGGCCTGATGGATGCTCTTCTTTCTTTCAGTTTCGGACATCCCTTCCCCGTAGTCTCTGGCTACACACTGGTCCAGCAGTGAGAAAAACAAAACATCTGCTGCCCAGGTTTCTGACATCCAGCTGCTGATGGCAGCCCCGCATCTGGAAGCTTCACCTTCTTTCAGGCCAAGAAGTAGAGGGAGAAGGGTTTGCATTTGAAAAGAAAGAAAGAAAAAAAAAAAAGGCTGCGTCTCTGTACTAAAGCCCCAAACTTCTCAAATGCCGCTAGCAAATCTGCTCGGCACAGGAAGGATGGGTCCAGATGGCCTATCATTGCAGACCCTCCCAGCTAGCTATGGGCAGACCCACCAGAAGAAAAATATGGGGGGGAGGGGGAGAGAAAAAAAGGTAAATAACTGCAGCTTATAAAGAAAACACAACAATACACAAAAACATACTGGAAGGTTGGGGTTTGTCTGATTTGGGAACTACAGACACTGTAGCAGTGAAACCTTAACCACACCGCCTGCTAAAACCAGAGGGAAGGAGGGAGAGAGCAAGGAGGGGATATTTATTACAAGCAAAATTTAGGTTTGTTCAAAACTTTCACTTGTCGTAATAATGTCGTAAGAGCTTAGCACCAGGCTCCCTCCTGGAGATACATTAGTATCAGAAAAAGGAAAGAAAGAAAAAGCCACCAAACTAGGATCCAACTTGAGAGAAGCTCAGTCCTCCTAGAAAGAAGGTACTCTCCATATGCCAACTGCAGCCAGAGTAAGGCCATCCCTTAGCAATATTGGGCTGTGGAGCTCCAGGAGCCAGGCATGACCATCCTCTTGCTGACACCCTTTGAGTTCAAGAGCTCCATTCCTGCTTCCACACATGAGTAAAGAGGTTCACTCAAACCACCTGTTTTACTCTGTAATCAAATGGACCCAGGTATCCACCCCGGGTTACCCATGAGGGGCAGTAACTTCTCAAACAACTTGCACTTTGCCACAAGCACCCACTCCCATGATAGCCAAAGCTAAAGCAAGAAAATGTCATTGGTACATGAGCACAGTTTCAATTCCTGATGGCTGGCTCAGGGTTTATTTCCTCCCATTATTTGCCTTGAGTCCTATAGTTTCCCTTAAAACCCTAGAAAAGCCACCCCTGAAACTTAAAGCCCATCTTGGATGTAGCAGTGAGGCAGCCAGAAAGGGAACTGGCACTATTAGTTCCAAAACCAAGGAAGGAACCTTCCCTATGCAGCCAAATAAAGTACAAACCAACCAAAGAGCAGTACTCTTAGAAAAAAAGGGGTAAGATCCATCAGTGGCCAGCAGTTTCACACTATGAACAGTTTTGCGCAAGCTCTTTGTGCACAACGTCGTTCCCAGATATCCCTAAAACCAGCAAGGAAACTGAAACAACTAAGCCATGGAACGGGTAACAAGATGGTGAGCTTCAAGGAACAGCAAGTTTTGAAACTGCCTGCACCAAGCACCTTCACACCGTGCCAAGGATGGAGATGTACTCCACATGCCTGAAGACGCTGAGCTCTGACAGCCACATCTGTCCTCTTGCAGCATCCCACTTTTAACCTCGATTTCCACTGTTCCCCGGACCAACACCATCCTTCGAAGTCCATTCCTGCCAAGCCTTCCTTGTGCACCGAGGTAGTTTTGGGGACGTTTTCTATGTGCTGCTTCTGTGCTCTGCAATACCCCAGAGCATCCAACCCGCATGCACTCCTCCTCGCCCTGGGCATCCCTCCCCCCCCTCCCCAAAAAAGCAATTTCATTTGTTCCGAGTGACGTTAACTCCCACCTCCACCCTAAGCGTGCTCCGGGAAGCAAAGGGGAGCCCACATTTACTTCATTTGTGAAGCAAGCCAGATGCTAATTGCCTCCAAAGGTGAAAGGCTAGTGCCTTGGCTCTTTTATCATTGTGAATTCAGGTTCCTTCAAGACTTTGCGCTGCCGGGCCCGGGGAGCCTCCCCCTTTACTGGTTTGGCATCAATAGGAGGGGGAGGGGAGTTCCCTTTCGCAAGAAGTTGCATCATTGCGAGACCTTATCCCCTCTCAAGATTTCGCACCGAGGAAGGGATTCCCCCTCTTCAGAAATTCACATCCTGCTCGAGGAGTTTTGCTCTTTAGGGCTTCGCGCATCCCATTGAACTTTTAAGCATCTTTGGAATTCGCGTTCACGGGGCAATTACTGCCTTTAAAGAGAGAAAAAAATAAATAAAAACACACGCCGCCACGTTATGCACCCGCGTTTATTGCCAACGCGCTGGCAAGAGCGGCTTTTCACAGCAAGCACAAAAGATTTCCTACCAGGACACACTTTGTTTGTAACGTTTGGAGCCGGAGCACAAAATATTTACGGAGCATTAGCCACGCGCACGAAAGTCGGAATTAAAATAATACTAATGAAAAAAAAATTACACCCCAAAAAATCCAAAACCAAAACCCCCACGGAAAAAATGGGCAGGAAAGTGAGGAAGCCGAGAGTTTGCCCTACGCGGGGAGCACAGGCGGTCGATCGCTCGGTGAGGAAGGCACCGTCGCTGCCGCGGAGCCTCCGCAGAGCCACACAATGCGCAGCGCGGTGCCCCGCGGAGCAGCCCAGCACGCCGGGATGCGGAGAACGACTGCACCTCCCGCCGCCCGCCTCGGCGGCGACCCTCCATACACACACCCCCCATCCACCACCACCGGCACCAGCCAGGTGGGGACCGACATCCCCCCCTTCAACAAAAGGGTCCAAATTGAGCCCAGGGTGAGTGGGCTAGGGAAACCTCGCCACCCTCAGCAACAGCCGCGGGGACCCCCGGGGATAGTGGGGGTCACCGGGCCGGACCCGCCTCTCGCCGCCACCATTTTGGGCACGGGGGACCCGCCGCCGGCTCCGTGCC
>JANRGW010004525.1:0-26759 GCA_024733675.1 Psilopsiagon aymara | reverse complement strand
GGAAGGCTGCTATGAGGTCTCCAGGCAGCCTTCTCTTCTCCAGGCTGAACAGCCCCAACTTTCTCATCCTATCTTCACACGAGAGGTGTTCCAGTCCCCTGATCATTCTCGTGACCCTCCTCTGGACCTGTTCCAGCAGCTCCATGTCCTTCTTATGTTGAGGACACCAGAACTGTGCACATCTCAAGCGTGTCAAGGTCCCTCTGGGTGGCATTCCTTCCCTCCAGTGTGTCAACCACACAGCTTGGTGTCATCGGCAGACTTACTGAGGGCACACTCAATCTGACTGTCTATGTCACTGACAAAGATGTTGAACAAGACTGGTCCCAACACTGAACCCGTGAGGGACACCACTCATTGCAGATCTCCAATGGGACATTGAACCATTGACTGGAACTCTTTGTGTGTGGCCATCCAGCCAGCTCTTTATCCATCGGGTGGTCCGTCCATCAAATTGACCTCTCTCCAGTTTAGAGACAAGGATGTATGGGGAAAATACTTGATATTTAGAAAGCAACACACAAAAAAACGCTGTTGCACTGGGGTTTGTGAGTGTCTGATGAGCAGTGATTATTTAAAGGGACTCTCTCAACTGGGAAATCCTGCCTTCATCTGATTTCATCAATTTCTCTATGTCTATGCATGTGAGATTGGAGGGTGAAATGTTACTTTCTCCATTCAGATCATAGTGTGCTCACTGACGTAGGTGTGGTCATTTTGATATCTCACAGGATAAATCTGGTCCTTCCAGGTTTGAAGGCTTTGCTATGCCCCTGTTTTTCTTCTCTGTGTTGTGTGAGGTAATGAGCAACCGAGCTATCGTGAGTCTAAAGTTCAGGCCATGGCAGAGCAGCTTGGGGCCATCTCTTAATACCTCAAGCTTCTTTTAGTTCACAGAAGAAAAAAAAATAAATCCTTTAATTACTGGGTTGATGATAAGTATGAGATTCAAAGTGAGATTTTTGAGGCAGAGCATAACTGCTTTTAAGCCAGAAGTAATCATAGCTCTCCTTGCTAGTGAAGTTTAATGTTGGCACTACAGAGCTGAGAAGGCAGACTTGGGAAAAGATAATGTAGAAGACTTGTATTTTCTTTTTGTCAGCCCTGTGAAATACCAACCTTTTGCTCTTGGCCTCTTTACTCTTGGCAGAGGACAGGTACCACATGCAGAGGTATTTTGGTCACTGCCGCTTCCTGCAGTCCTGTGTGCTTGCTTTGGGGTCACCCGCGCAACTGCTGGTTTCTTTTCAGGCTTCCACTGCTTTGTGCCCTACAGAGCAAATGGGATCCATCTCCAGCTCTATTCAGGTTATCCTGAATGGATAGGCAATCCCAAGTTCCACAGTTGAAAAACAAATGGATTTTGTTTGTCTCCACAAAAATCTGCCTTTCCTGAAAACAGTGAGAAGGTGATTTGATTGCTGTTAGGCACGAGCAGAATTAATGATACTAGACAGAAAAAGGAGCCTTGAAATGTTCATAGGGAAGTCCATATTTAATTTCTCCCAGTAGTCTTTGGCTTAGTTAAAGCTATGCTACAACCTTTCTGATTTCCAAGGCTATTGATTGCCCCCTCCCCTGTGTCTGAAAATTCATTTAATTATGTGATGCTTTCACTGGCAGTAGGTCTTTCTCTTCACTTGGAAGAAATGTAGACTATAGATCTTGCTAGAAATTGATTGGGAGTAACTTCTGGTGGCATGGAAAATTTTAAATAAGAAGAACTTGAGCTGTGTGCAGAACCCTGAGTTGCAGAAGGCTTTATAAATACAGAAGCCTGCGTGCAGCTTTCAGCTTCCATACAGGATTGCTATACCACATGAGTGCACTGTTTCTGCTGCTGTCAGATGTGAAATGTATCATTTATAGTAGGATCATCAGTAACTGAAATAAGTAAGGAGGGCAAAACATGGGAGAAAATGACCGTTTTACTAACTTAGCGTCAAAAGCTGCCTTTTATAAGCATAAAGATGAAGCTCCTGGTCCTAAGATGAGACTGCTAGGCTTCACTTTCAGTAAATACTTAACCTGACAATAGCTAAAATTCAGATACTGCATTTCTTTTTCCCTCCAGCATTTTCTGCCTGTGAGACAGTTGTTGTCTGTGTCTCTTCAGTGGTGCACTCCTTTTCTTCTTATTGCTTGTGAGGAGGCTGAAAAAGCCTTGCTGTCTTAGCAGGGGACTTGAACTCCACATGAGAGCTATGCACCAGGTGCCGGGGACGCTCTGCCTTTTTGTCTTACTGTAAGCAAACGCTTGGCTCTGCTGGAGACAATTCTGGACTGCTCTGTGTGTAGGAGTGCTCATCCCTGGGTTTCTTGCCTGAATTCCCTTCCATGGGTAGAAAGTGAATGCAAAGCGAGATGTGTGAGTTGGGGGCAGTAATATACCTGGGCTTGGACTGGAGTGTTTTAAAAGGATGGAGGGGATAGACAGGGACATGTTGTGACCTGGGTGGATCTGGGAAACAGTGCTGGCACTGGTTAATCTGGCCTGTCATTTTCCATTTCATTTATTTCTGGCACTGGATTGTCAGAGTAGGCTTTTATACAGTGTTCTCTTTGTGGCTTAGGCTGCTCAGCATTGCTGTAAAATCCTTCTAATCCTTTTTGCTGTCAGTCTCTTGCAATGAAAACTCAATTGATAAGTGAATGCTTGAATTTCAGAGAGCAAGTGTGGATTCCTGTTTGGGAAGCGAAGGACCAGCAAATATGGCAGTCCCTTGCTGGGACTGCGGGACTCTTACAATAAGTGAATTAACTTGTGTGCTATATTTTGACAGCTGTTGAGGGAGTTTGCTTGTACCAGCAGTCTTATCTCGCTGCATAAGACTTTCACAACTAAATGATACTCACCATTTGAGCACCAGATGCTCAAATAGAAAAAGACTTTATTGATCTGTGTTTTTTTAAGAGATGACATGGATGTGTTCAGGTTGTCCCTCTTGCCTTATAACTCTGTGTGGGAGACCCGTATGTGGGGTAGAACAGCTGAATTAGAAGCTTTCTCAGCTGCTGTGCCTGTGTTCTCCAAAATACTGTAAGGCATTGCTGCCATGTGCCTGTCTCACATTTGTTGAAGAAGGATGTGTTCTTGGGTGCTCTGATCTGAACCAGCTGTGTTAGCTGCAGTTCTGTGCAGTGCTTTCAGGAATTGAGGAAGGCTTCTCAATCGCAGTTCAGATTTACTGTGCTAACCATGCCTACTGCTGCCAAATGCCTCACAGCTCCAGAGCCTTACAGTGATCTGGTGGCGACAAAACTGGTCTTCCAGTCTTGAAGCTCTGACTGGACTGTGGATAAACCAGTCTCTTGTTTGGGCTAAGCAAAACTCCTACAGGAATGTTCTCATCCTCCTCATTCTGGCATCCTATCATGAAAGCTTGACATCCTGTCATCTGAGCTTGGGTGTCTGGGCCAGAATACTGGCAATGCTGGTTCTTCAGAAAGCCAAATCTGGACTGAGAGTGATGGGGCTGGAACAGGGGAAGGGGAACAGGCATTTTCCCCTCTAATCTCTGAAGGAGTGACCTATTACTTTTGCTTTTAAATATGAATGAACTCATTCTCCCTACTTCAGCTACCAACCATATGGTGTTCCTGGTAAAAGCAGCAGATGTTCCTCTCTAGCTGTGTTTTGCTTTGTTACACAAATTCTTTGTTTTCAGTCCTGTCTGCAATGGACTGTAATATTTTTCAGCTCCAGTGTTTCAGGTTATTTCCCTGAATTTCTAAATGTGTATTTACAAATAACACAGGGTCTGCATGAAATGTTGCTTGGGTTGTGGATCTGATGTGTGTATGTACATAAGTGGTAATTGAATCCTGTGTTTTGGATCAGTATGCTCAGCTGAATAGTTTCTCCATCTGTTTGGCTCTTAGTTATGTTCTCTGCACTTTGTTCTTCAACATAAAACAGGATGTTCCACCCCACCTTCTTTGTGGTAATTTGGTTTGGTTTTGCTAGCGAATGCAATTGCTTTGCAAATCTGCATCAGTTTGTATCCCAGAGCGGTGTTGTTTTAGTGAGAGAAAATATTTTTGCACGTAAGTGATTGTTTTCTATATTCTCCCTTACAGAGTAGTTGTTTGACCTCTTGTGTACTGTACTTGTGAGCTGCTGTTCCAGTTTAGCAGTGGTGGACTGAGGCAGGCAAATGCCTGAGTGCCAGGTAGACCATGACATCGCACAGTCTGGATGTAGGCGTTGGAGGATTGCACCCACAATTTTTCCCTGTTGTGTCTTTGCATGGGGTATGAAGTACTTGACACAACACTAAGAGAAACTTCAGTCCTTGCTGTTGAAAATGAATAGGTTCTTCATAAATATAATTTCATGTATTCCTAAGGAATCATCATGTGGGAAGGGGCACACTGCTCTGCCAGCGGAGGTCTGCTGCCCTAACGCAGTATCAAAGGCCGACTGAGCCTGCACTGCTATGCTGACTTGTGTGTTCCTTATTGCACATGCAGCTGGAACAGGAGAGGTTAGGAACTGAGCCCTTCTGAGGACTTCTTGTCTGAGTGTAGATGAAGACAGTTCTTCTGTGCCTGTAAATCTTATTGTGGTCAACATTTCTTTTTTTCCCCTGTCCAGCGTCCCTGTGTGCTACTGTTCTGTGTAATGGGTGTCAGTATTGATGTATTTACTAAGGAGGGTGTCAAACGAAGAACGTGGTGGTAGAATTCATGATTTCTGGAATGAAGTAGAGCATTTGTTGTTAGTATCAAGGAAGCTGCCTTGATTTAACAAGAAAAATTTTCCCATAGTTCCGTGAGTATATGGTGATGGGATTGTTTAAAGCAAATACTGATTTTGTCCTTCCTTCTTAAGAGATTGCAAGTACCAACTTTCTGCACATACGAAAGGACTGTGGAGCAGTTCAAAGTGTGTGTGGGTGTTTGTCGTCACTGGTTAATGTGGTACTGTGAGGAGGCACTAGCACAGGTCTTGTGAGCAATCTGTTGATGTGTTATCTCTTGCTTTACTCTGGGAGGCTTATAGCAGGGCATGGCTCAATTCCCCTTTCAGGAAAATGTGAGCCTCTAGAGAAGGGATTCTGTCCTTCTAGAGAAAGAAGCAGAGGTAGAGGAGGTGTTTGTCTTGGAGTCTGAGGGGTTTGACTCAGAACATGCGCTGAAGCTGTTGTAGCAAGCTGCCCTTCCCATTTGTGCTCACAAACCACCAGAAATTTTTGGAAGAGTTGTGGGTGCGCTTGGGCTGTCTGTTTTCTGTTTGGGCTATAAGTCACCTGTCATTGTGTGTTTGTACAGTGCTGCTTAGCACATGAGGTCTTGTGGGTGCTACATTCAGTGAGACAAGGTTGTCTTGCAGGCAGCTTTAACTGCAAAATACTGTAGTTTGCAGGTAGCTCCAAACTTACTGTGGGTCCTTGGCAGAGCCAGTCTCTGAGCCACACTGTTTTAGCATCTGCTTATGTATGACACTAAAATATAGAGGACTCCTTGTCTGAAGGAGGAAGGGTGCATTTGAGGATATTGGGATTAATGGTGGAGTTACTCAGTTATGATAGGTTGCTCTAAAATTTTAATGCCTTCCTTAGTAGAGAAGACAAAACCCACAGGAGTGAAGCCTGCTGATAGCCATGTTTGGGAGCAGGCTCTGGTTTCCTGAGAATAACACTGGGGCCAGTTACAAGAATGCAAGGAGGCAGCAATTTCATCTTTGTCCTTAGTCAGAAGAGTGAACAGCTGCACTAGGGGTGGTAAAATGCAAGGCAAGGCCAGATAAATGCTATGACTTCAAGAAGAGGCAGGGATTTCTTCTTAAGGGTCTTGTTTGTATTACAAAAGTTACTACAGTCTTACTGGTGCTGCCAGAATATGCATCCTTTAAACAACAAAAAATGAGGGGGTGGGTAAAAAAAAGCAGCATAAGGTCTGATGGACAAGATCAGTGTTCAAGGTGACTCGAGCTGTCATGCAGTGAACCAGTGTTCTCTGTCCTACTGATCTTAGTATCCTCTCTACTACCACTGTAGTCCATGCTGCAGGCATGCTTTGGCCTAGTATCAAGCTTTGGAAGGTATGCCCTGCCACAGCTCTTCATCTCAACCAAGGAAGGGCTCATAGGTTCTGTCACTCAAGGAGGCATTTCCAACCTGAACTTTTCTATGATTTGACGACTGAACTGAGGAATTGTTTAAAAAAAAGGAAAAGAAAAAAAAATATCTCTCAAAGGTCCCTCCATTCCACCCCCCCCAAAAAGCAAACCCAAACCATGGCCACAAGAGCCTCACGCTTTCTGCAAGTACATCTGGCATGGGAGAGGAGCCATTTGCTCCCTTTTCCCTGAAGCAGATCCCTGTGTTCCCAGATACAGTGTTCTAGGAAGCTTGATGCAGGTCATCTGTGGTGTGGTGATACTCCCTTGTGTGAAGGAACACAGCCTCCATTGCCAGTGTGCAGCTCCAAAACGCGCTCCTGCAGCTCAGCCCTTGTGGAGGGGGTGGCGTGCCTGCACAAGTCTTGTTAGACTGCTAACGCTGCAGCCTCACTGGACCTTTGCAAAATGCACACAGTAACTGCCCTCAAAACCTTGCAAACTCATTCCTGTGTGCCCAGGGGCGGTCTCTGCAGTTTTGGGAAGTCCCGGAGACATTGTTAATGAGTTCAGCTGAGGAAATAGCACAGGCAGTGGGGGGGAGAGGGAGGGCTTGCCCTTGGGTGTGAAGGTTGAACTGGAGTGTGTGCCGAGAGGGTAAGGAGGTGTGGTAGAAATCTTAAGAAGGAGCGAGAGAGAAATGAAAGCAGGGCTGTGTTAAGATTTGGAGAGGAGGGAAAGAGATGGGAACTGGAGATGGGAGCCGTTGGCAAGGAAAGTCTTGGTCTTGGTTCCTTTCATAAATCTGATTTTATAAATTTATGAAATATCAAGCTCATGTCAGTGCCTAGCTATAAAAAAATGAAAAGGGAGTTAAATATTTACTGGTAAGAATTTGAGGCAAGCCTGTTTCCAAGCAGTCTTGCTCTTCGACTCTTGCTTCTGAGCCAAACTATTGGCATTTTCTGGAACAGAAATAGCTCATGTATCTGAGTGACCTTTTAATTTCCTTTTCAGTATTCTGAATCCACTGTAATGAACAAAGAAAGCATTAAGAACAGGCGTGGTGCAGATTTTATTGCATGTTTGCAGTAGACCAAATGGCTCTGGATTTCTTTTGGGTGTTAAATAGCAAGAACCTGCTGTTAGAGTAAGATTGCAGGGAACCAGTTCTTTAATCTGAACTCTTATCAGATTAAAGAAGTGATACCTCTCCATGTGATAGTAGCTCATGATATCTTTGTAGCAGCAGTCTCTTTTGTTCTGTGTTTGTACAGCATCTAGCACAGTGTGCTAGATTTCAAGGCTCCAGTTTCTGCCCCTTTTTGCCCTCCAGATGCTAATGAGGGAAGAAGTGCTTGTGAAAGGCTTTTTTTGCCTAATTACATGCCTGTCTGAAGCAAAAGGTTATCCTTTGGCATTGTGCTTCAGGCTTCCTGTCTTCGTCTCTTCCCTTGCCTTGCCTTCCATAGTGAGTCACAGCAGCTAGCTGTTAGGTATGAGAAAGGATGTTAAAAAGCATGTGCGAAAGAAAAAGGGATAAGAAATGATGCTTCAGCCAAGAGGCTTTTAATGGGTGAGGGGATGAGAGAGGTGTGAGCAGTGGAGGAAGAAGCAGAATGAGATTAGAAGGCTTCTTATTGCACAGCGTTAAAAGATCCCACAACTAAAAACTGATGTAACCTTTTCTTCCTGTGTGTCTTACAAGAAACGCTTTCCATGTAAGGCAAGGAGAGCCTGCTGCAAGGAAGCATGTGGCTGTCACTTATTTTGGAAAATGTGTCTCAGCATTCAATCAGAAGAAAACAGACCAGATAGACTTGTGGTAACTACAGCCTCTATTGCCCACGTTTATGCTATTTAAAGGTTAGTCTTCTCCAAAGTGATTCTAGTGGAATCACAGACTTGTCTACAGTCTACTGGCTATTTGTGAGGAGAATAAGCCAAATATTGCTGGGGATAAGGCTGACATTTCTCAAGTCAACATAATTTTATTACCCAGCTGATGGTAAGCCAAAAGCCTTCCAGAAGGCTTCTAGAGTTTGGTTTGACTGGTAAATGGTTTCTTATGCGAGTCACCTGTACAAAGCAGCCTGAAGTTCAGGTGTGGTTTTAAAAACAAGTTTTGATTATGTTAATTACTTCTCTGAAATTCTTCAAGACGGTTCATTACCCTGATACCCTTTTTTCTTCATGCTATTTTCCATTCCTACAGTGCTGGAGGAAAAAATATCTGTCTAGGAAGTAGGGATTTAAGCATTTATTGTCTAAAGCAGCAGAGGATTTCTTTTTGCCTCTTGAAATGAAGGTGTTTGCAGACCTTAGGTTAATATTAATACCTAAAGAATAATTCCAGCCATTAACAATGGCTAATTCCGTAGACTGGATCCTCCCAATATTGATAATACTAAGGCATGCTGCCAGTCCAGGCTCCTCCTCAGCTTTATTTTAGGCTTCTGCAAAGTCTGAGAGTCTCATTGTACATCATGCATTTTTGTTGCAGTATCGTTCACATTACTAGCATAGGTCTTAATTTGCTGGTCTCAACCCTTTTGCATTTTGTGTGTAGGCCTGGGTGAACATGGTGATCTGCTGATTGCTTTGTAGGTGAGCTCTATGGCCTGTTCTCAAGAATGTGCAGTGGGTGTTGAGCATTACCACACTCTGAAATTGCAAAGCCCTCATGAGGCTGATTCTTTCCTTCTGCTGAATTTCTTCATTCTCATCAGGTCAGGAGTGTTTGCATTTAGGAAGCCCGATGGTCATGTTTATCTCCCTTGGAAAGAAAGCAAGCAAAACTTTGGGGTTGGGCATCTCACAGCTGCTGACACTGTAGGCAGTCACCTGCTCTGCAGGTGCTTCCACCTGCAAGGAGAAAAGCAGTGTTTGCAAGGAATAGCTTAGTGTTCCCTTAATGATGATGGTGTTGGGGGTGCACCCAACAGTTCTGCAGCATCCTCCCTCCAGCTGGCCTTCACCTCTTAAGAAGAGGAACTTCTTATATCATATGATGCAGAGTTCAGAGTTTGAAACTTGCTGTTCGTCTTGTGACAAAACCCAACAACTTTGGTCAGAAATAAAGATTTCTGAATGGGCATGCTTCCTCGATGAGGTGAAACTCTGCCCTATTACACTTGTTTCATGGCAAATGTAGCCTAAATATAATTAGCTGCTTCAGAATTGGTTTGTTTGCAAGGACCTTGTGAAGAATATCGATGCCTTTGATGTAACTAAAGCATGGCCATGCTTGGCAGAGAAGACGAAACTGCGCCTTGCTCTCTCATCTGTCGTCACCAGCAGACCCCTTTCAAGAAGGCCAGTAATAGTATTATACTGGGATTTCTTTCCATTTCCAGGATGGTGTGAAGCAGCCTTTGCTGTTGTTCCCAACACTATATTCTCTGAGGATTGTTATTTGGAGTTGGTGGGGAGGCTGAAGGGGGAGGCTGCTGGGCTGCTGCTAGAGGCCAGGAAAGGGGATGTGGCTGTTGCAGAAAGAGCTTCTGATAGCTGTTGTGCTCTGTAGTATGCTGTAAGGAGGGTGGTTTCCTCAAAATATGCCTTATAGCATTCTGTGGAGCCTTAATGGAGCTATTTATTTTCCACAGTGCAGGCTTCTCTTTGTGTCCCTCAGTCAGTCCACCCCCTGCTTCCCTTTGCGTTTGAAACAGTGGCCCTGCTTCATGAGGACAGTAGATCTTGAAGAGCAAAGGGAGACAAAGAAGACAGTTTGCTGTCCAGAGCCAGCTGTTGCTTACATCTGTTAAATGTCATGTTCAGCTCTTCCAGAAAAGCAGTTTTAGGGGAGCTAGAATGTGTGTACAAGCGGATGAAGGCTAGCCTTTTCATTGACGGAAGCTTATAAGTGGGTGATGAAAGCTGTGACAATTGCAAATGACAGACCATAGTCCTCTTGGTGCTGCTGCTGTACAGGACATTAACAATGAAACTTTCTTTGAACTTTATAGGTGGAGCTATAGAAGACATCTGTGGTTTTTGTTGGGTTGGGTTTGGTTTTTTGGTGTCCTCCCCCCCCTGTTGCCCCACCGGTTGTTTCTCTGCATGTAGAGAAGAGAAGTTAGCTAAAAAAAAGTTTCTGTTCCTGTGTGGGGGCCCTTTCTGGAAAGTGTGCACGATGTATTCTTTTCTTATGGATAAGAATGAGAAGCTCGGTTAACCTGTGCATATGAGACAATTGCCAGACCGTTGCTGTTTAGACCTTTCTGCAAGATGCAGGTTTTCTTATTTGTAAAGCATGCCTTAGTTTTAGTGGTGGCTCTGTTTCTTTTAAGGTGTTGCTCTAGTGCTGTTAGTTTATTGTTGCTTCCTATTTTCTGTTCAAAGAGATGTTACGGAATTGTTAATCAAGTTTCGGATACTGATGTCAGGCTGTCCGTTTCCTTCCACACACGTGCAGCATTTGTAGGAACTGACACTTGTCTCAGTATGGTTTTTATTTTAAATGATTGGCCTTAGAGGAAGAGGAAATTGATGACACTGAAGTTGGAGCCATTGGCTTTAGCCTGTTGTTTTTCAGCAAAGTCTTAGACTGCAAAGGTAAAATAACAGCTTTGGTGAGGACAACTGCTGACTCTCAAAAGACTAAATTGCATGTCAGATTGACAAAATGGAGAAAACAAATTTCATCTAAAGAGTACTGTAAGAAAGGGACTGGCTGTTTTCCCTTGGAGAGACTCACTTGAAAATAGATTATAGAAACATGGAAGTCCTCTGCTGTTGAAAGTCATTTTAAGTCTTCATCTTGCAGTTTGGTGGGTTTGCATAATAATTTCTCCATCCTTTAAACTCTTGTAGCTGATCTTTGTGATGCTGCTTGGAGCACTATGTTACAGGTAAAAACATGAAAGGATGATCTTTATACCAATTCTAATAACCTTTGTTTATTATATTTATAACCTTCACTCTAAGGGAGCCTTGTTTCCAGAGACAGGAAATTGCTTGAGGATTACGGGCTGTGGCAGGACCTTCATATTTATTTGAGAAATGTCGGGGGTGGTGGTGGGGTGATGTATATTGGTCTTCCTTTAAGGGCAGTTGAAGCTGGAGTTGCTGTGCTTTTCCCATGAGGCTGAGTAGAGGTCACAGAATTCTGTGCTAGAATGTTTGGGTTTTTTCTTGTCAAATAGTTTGACTTGACTGTTCTCACGCAGGATGCTTGGAGATGCATTGAAGCCCCAAGCAAAGCAGAGCAGCCTATTTCCTGAGTGGATGTACCATTCATTTAGCTGCTTTGTACCCTGCAGATAGAAAAGAGTTAAATGTGCCTGCTCTAAAATGCCCTTTTTCAGGGGAATGGGGAAAGATGTTCCACTTCTCACCTCAGTGTGGTGAGGAGGGGTCTGGGGGCAGTATGGGAGGTATCCTGGTGTGGTATTCTCATGTGTCCAGCCTGTTGCCATTTGAATATAGCATGCTAGAGAAGTAACAAAATTTGAAAATCAAGTGAAGACTGTGCTCTCTCCTTGCTTGTGTTTCATGGATGCTTGCTTGGTAGCTGACCCATTCAGGGAATGGAGGACTGTGACTAGTGCCAGAAGGCCGGCAGCGCCTGGGAGCAGTGTGCCTGGCTGAGGCACAGTGGGCAGTATGTGCTGCTTTCATGGAGGCAACAGCCCATGTCATGGCAGGGTGCTTCTCTGGCTTCTAGTCCCAGTGATAAAGAGGCATTGCCTGCAGGGTTTGTCATTGCACATGTAAGTATCAGGATGGAATCTGATCTTTGGAAGGGTTTTCCTTGGAGTTTTGAGGCAGGCTGGACAAAGCCTAGCTATGCCTTTGCGGTCCTGGGTGGTCTAGTGAAAAAGTCAAGGCCTGAGGCAGAAGGTTAAATAACCTGTATCCTCTGAGTCCTGGGTGTATCTCCTTCTGACCTAGCATTGGCATATGTGTGATTCTTGCTTGTGTGCAGCAGCACTTGATAGTCTTTCTCACTGTTGCAAAAAAAGCTGTAAGATTTACTGCCAAAGCAAGTTGCTGGCTCTTGCTGTCCTGCTTTGTACATCTTTTTCCCCTCTTCCAGCTTCAGTGTCATTTGACTTTCTCTAACTAGGCAGGCTATGTTGCCTTTGGCTATTGTGGAGCATTCTCATCCAGCTTTCTGGCTTTTAATCTGCATGGAAACCAGGATACTTGGAGCCCTGATTCAGGGGGAGGGTTTAAATCTGGAGCATCTTTACGTGTAGTAAATTAGTTCTGCCACGCTTTAATGTGGTTTGAAAATGGAGCTAGTTTTAGGAGCAAGAAGCCTGTGTGATTGCTTGGCCCTCCATGTTGTGCAGGCTGCTTGCTTAAGTCAGAGGCTGCTTCCACACACTGTAGACTTCTGCAGCAAAGCTGAGGGTAGGAGTTCCTTGTCTCTCCTTAGCTGCTGCTTCAGCTGGCCTCAGAGCTGTGCCCATGCGAGGACCCAGTTTCTCTGAGCAAGCTCCTGGAAGTTGCATCAGCATTGTGGAGGGGATGGTTAGCTGGCCAGCGGGTGTGGGAGCAGCAGCGTGGAGGTGTCCAGTCATCAGGAGCAAGGAGTCACCCTTCAGCCAAGCTACCTTGGCTGCAGGATGACTCCTTCAGTGCAAGCCTGCAAGTGCTCTGGTCATGGAGGGACTCAACCCCAGCTGGCTTTGAGAAGGCGCAGCACTGGTGTACAAAGGGCTCAATAGAATACGGAGCAGTAAAGGCTGAGGAATCATTGCTGCTATATAAACGTGGTGTTGAGGGCTGCTGAATGAATAGTTAGTACCAGGTCGTGGATCTTGGCTGCCTCAAGGCCCTTTGCTTAATGTTTTCTTTGGGTTTCTCTTTGGTAGTGGCTAGGCAGAGCCCAGCCCCTCCCTCGGGGAGCTGAGGAATGGTAACCCCTGTGACACTTGCAGGGTGGGTGCTGTGGGATGGGTGCAGGAGGCTGTGGGTGTCAGAGCATCCAGAGTCCCACCTCCGAGCTGTTCTGGTTCCAGCAGTGTCCATGTAGGTTTGTTTAAAGCACTTTTTTTTTTTCACTAACAGCTTTTTAAAGTCTAAATGTCACTGGGTCAAGTGGGGGAGAAGTTGAAGCTTCAAATTGACTTTCTATTGAGTTGCAGCACAGGTTTTATGTATGACAGGTTTTATTCTGTGGACTCTTACTTTTCTGTTTTCTGGCATGCTTCTTTCCCACACAG
Organism: Psilopsiagon aymara; assembly: GCA_024733675.1. NCBI lineage: Eukaryota > Metazoa > Chordata > Aves > Psittaciformes > Psittacidae > Psilopsiagon > Psilopsiagon aymara. The sequence continues at coordinate 13,520 of JANRGW010004525.1, read as the reverse complement.
ATTTAATGGTGGAAGTCCTTACTGCACAACCTTTAAATGGTTTTAGGTCTCAGGAAGTCAGTTTGCCACTCTATTAGAAAGGGACCTGTCCTGAGGATTCTGCTTTGAGCACTTCACATCCTCATGTTGTGTGTGTATGTCCCCTCATGACATGTTACGAGCAGCAATCCTTCTTGGAGTGCCTCTCTAGCTTGATACTCCTAGCTTATGCTGCTCAAATTGGAATATAATTACAGCTGATACCTTGTTAGAAAATCAAATTAAGTACAGTCTGTTGAGGGTTGCCAGCGAGAGAGAAAAGGCTGTGAGGGTCTTGTTCATAGTGATGTGTGTGCTCTCTGGGAGCTGGTATTTGTGAGAGCGATTTCAAAGGAAGGAAGCTGTTAGACTCCAATTTCCTTCTCTCAGCCCTTGAGTATTGACTTTTGAGATTAATTTTTGACTCCTTGCCTAGAGTCCAAAAGCCTCAGGTTGAGTATGGAGGTGAATGCTGGTGTGCCTGCTGCTGGTGAGGGGTGCCCAGCCGGGGAGCCTGCCCGGCCCACCTTCTGCAGCTGCCCTTGACTGTGGCCTCACAGGAGAGCAGCTCTGTGTGCTGGCCCTATGCTAGTCATCAGACAGCTTTAGTTGCAAGAGGTTTGAATGGCGATGCAAAACCTGACGTGTCTTTTTTCAGTGGTATGCTGGCAAGAGCACTATGGCTGGACTGTGTGGTGTGAAATGTGCCTGGGCCACTGTGATCGGTCTCTGCCACAGTGAAGTTTGCAGTGATGCATGTGTATCTGATGTGTTAGCATAGTGCATCCTAAATAGGAAAAGCAACAGGAAACTTCTAATGACTTTGGTGCTACTAAAAAAAGAAGAATAAAGAGAAATAGTGAGCTAGCAGATACAAAACTGAGCCATGGTTCTGAGGCCTTTTGAAGGTCTGCTTCTTCCTTCCCATCCTTACTAAGATCTATTTAAGTCATTCTCAGCTGTGTTGAAGTCCCAAAAGCAGTCTTAAGGTCAGAACTGGTCTTAAAGACACAAACTATGCTTTTTACTTTCTCAGTTGGGTCAGTGATGCTAGGCTGTTGAAAGATGAAAGTTTTCAGAGGACTTAAGGGGCGGTCCCGTTTCTCAGAGTTTTTTTGTGTCTGTGTGTATTTATCTTTGAAAAGACCTTTGTGCTGACAGTCGTCTAAACATCAAGGTTTTGTTAGCCTGGAAGGTTCTGATATTGCAACGTGTCTGTTGTGGAGAGCTTTCTCTATAAACTGTGATGCACATAGCAAGTACTGCACAGCAATTGTCATCATCCCTTAGAAGTGGGTGAGTGGATGTTTTCATATTTGGGAAACTTGGTCATTCTAAACTTTAATTGTGTCTCAACAGCTGTGCTTTAGGAATAAATATAAGAGTGCCTCTATCTTCTAGTATAGTTCTTTATTTAGATGTTATAGTGGTTTACTGAAGTTTATAAAGGGGGGGATTTGACAGGAGAAAGATTTCCCATATGGTGTCCTCAGTACTTGTGCTTCCTGGTGGTACTGCAGCTGTGTGTATAGCAGACTGCTGCTCTTAGCCACATCAGTTGAAATGAAAGCACAAATGGTAAGGATGGGGAGAAGCACATTCTAGTAGTGGGGGATTATAAAATAAGCTGTTACTGTACATGGGCCTTGTGGTGGATTCCCTGAAACAACTTAACACAGCTGCACAAATGAGAAAAGCATCCTGGGTAGACAAATGACCTTACCAAGCCAGTGCTGCTTCAAGAACCCTGTTCTTACTGAAAGTAACATTTTCAGCTTGTATGTGGTTTCAAGAGGTTTTGCCTTTGCACAGCTTTTCTTTATTCTTCTTCCCTGAAGCCATTTCAGTTTACTGCGAGTTTTCTTTTTTTAGGACTTATTATTTTTGGAAAGCGCTCTGGAACATTTTGTGCATATGGTCCTCTGTAAATGTGCTGTTGCACTGATTAAAGCTGAAAGTATGAAACCTAGCCTTTCTGATGCAGTGTGGCAGGGGGAAAATGGTGAAACAATACTTTCCAGAAAGGAAAAAGAACACCAAAAGCAACAAAACCCCACCCCAAAATAACCCAACAACCAAACTAGGAAGGACTGTGAGATGCATTCTCCACTATCCCCCAGTCTCTGCTTTCTCCCATAAATTGCAAATATGCTGGTATGCTTCAAAAAAACAAACCAAACCAATAAAATCCCAACAAAAAATCCCTTAAAGCAGGTCCAGCACTTATTTCTGTAATAAATGGTTTCTCTTCATTCACTGGTGACATTATCCCACTGCTGGAAGTGGTTTTGTAATAGCATGGAAATCTGCTGCCATGCGTTGGAGTCGTGTGAATACCTTTTGAGCTTGCTGTGCATTTCTCTTTGGGCTGCAGAAGGGAAGCAGCTCATATGCAAAGGCTTGCACCCATCTGCTAGCATGGACGAGAAATAGATGGAGAAAGGAACCAGTCTCTGCTTTTAGCCCACAGAGGAATATGTGCGGCTAACCTCGGGATGACTTCTTGAGGAACATCAAGTAGGAGAAGGAGGCAAGGAAGGGAGTGATGAGAAAGCATGATCTAGATGCAAACAGGATTTCAGACTAATAGGAAAGATAGAGAAGAAGAGGCTGGGGAATAGGCTATGCAAATTGGTGAATCTTGCAGGTTTATTCACTTGGGGTAGGAATGTTGGTATGACTTTCGCAGTTGTAAGGAACTGGTTATCCAGTAGTGAAAAATCCAGTTTCCTGGCTTAAAGCTTAGGTGTGCCTTAGTAGGGCTGTAGAGAGTTAAGCACATACTGTTTATCAGAGGTTAAAATGTGTTTCATAATTTAGCCTGCCCACCAAGCTTCTGTCTGAGCAAACTAATATTCCCTCTTGAAAATGGGATTTCTGCATCACCAGCAATTGCATCGGTGTTAGAAACCTTCATGAGAGAGAGGAGGTGAAGGCTAAACCAAGATATTTACGTGAAAGTAACAGCTGAATTTTCAAGTCACAGACCAAACCCTATGGCCCAATCAAGGAATGAGAAAGGAATCCCAAAAACTCAGGTCCCACTGGTTGCAACTGGTTCTTGGTTTGCAGGAAGATAAGTGCTGATTCCAGTTTCTGGAATTAGCAGCTCGGTCTGTCCTAGTGATTCCTCTCTGTAGCACGGACTATGTGCAGTTCCGCCCTCTGCTTTATGCTGTGCCTGTGCAGGAATCTGCCTCTTTAGAATTTAAAGATGAAAGTGTGAAATGAAGCTACCAGACACAGATGTTCTAAATCATCTGGTTACTGGGGGGAGAGGGCAGAGTGTTACATGGGTTGTTTGGCTTTTGTTATTTCCTCTCTTCCTTTTCCACCTTTTCCAATTATCCTGGACAATTGAGTTGGCGGTGCTGAGAAGTCAGATGAATAAGATTTTTGTAAACTGCCTGCAGGTAACTTTGCATGTGTTTTTTTTGGTTTGTTGCTTGTTTTTTTCCTTTGTGGCCCGTTCAGCTGAACAGTTTAACTGAACTGTGAAGTTATCCCAGAATGCTGAAAATATAATTCTGTTTCTAAAAGCTTTCAATGTAACTGGTTTAGCTAGTAAAAGTAAGCAGAATTAAGGACTTCTTTCCTCTGCTAGCACCTAGACTTGATCTTTTGGTAATTTTTCTTATCAAGCGGCCAAGAGGATGACTTGTTTTAAAGCTTGACTGCTCGTTGAAAGTAGATAAAATAAGGATAAACAAAACCAGCAATGAAGGGTGAAGGTTAAATCCTCTGAACCACACTGCTCACATTAGGTCCCACCTGCAACGTGACCATGAGGCGAGAACAATACTTGTGCTTCACCTTCAGAAGGAATGCTGTGTACACCCATCACTCATCTCACTGCCAAGATCTTGGCTATGTTCATTTAAGAGAGAGCAAACAATTTCTGAGTAATATTCTGTGAAGGGGGAACTGTATGGATAAAACAAAGACTTCTGATATACATGAGGATTGCCAGAATATCGTTTTGGCAAGTGTCAAGTGTGGTGTTTAGAAGCAAGCCAGAAGCATTCCAAGCATATTGAACACTTCCCTAAATAAACTGTAAAGTATCTAGGTTGAAGACCTGGTTTCCTGCAAGGGTGACACAGGACATAACCGTGCCAAGCATCTTGAGCAACCGGAGAGCCTCAGACTCTCTGCCTCACGTCCTTGGTGCACCAGAGGTACTTGAATCTCATTTTCTTTTGTGTCTTGAGCATATGACCTTCCAAAGATGACTTTTCCATGGAGACCTAGGAGTCCTGCTGTCACAAAGCAGGGGAAAATCAGAAATGAATCATAATCCTTGGAAAATGTATGCATGCTTTCAAAGGGAACTTGGATCAAGTGATGTAAGTTGGCAGCTTCTTAACGTCTAGAAAATAAATGGGCAGAGATCCCCAAAGAGCTTAGGAAAAAGTCCTGTCCTGCCATGTGCGAATGCATCATCTTTGGAAACAGCTGATTGTGGTTTAAGTGTGAGTAGGAAATCTGGCCTGCGTGATTTCAGTGGAAGCTGATGCCTGCTTTGGGAAGCTCATGTAGAAGTGAACTACTACTGGTGTTAGCAGGGCTGGCCATGTGCAGCGAGGGGAACTCATGCTGAAGTATTGCTGGGGATACTCCTTGATGAGAAGTCTTCAAGAGGTCGGGGGTGGCTGTAACCTGGGCACAAGAAGTTCTTTTTCCTTTGTTCATAGCATTCCCTAAGCGGGTGTGTGGCTGTTGACTTTGTGGCTGTAGAGGACAGTTTATTTTCCTTATCAGTGTTTGTAGGTGATTTTCAAAGGGCACATTAAAAAGAAAGCAAAAAAACCCCAACCCCTGTTACAGATGTACTGTTAACAGAGAAGAATGTCCTCTCTCCTACTTACTGTACTAGTGGGAACTACTGTCTATAATAAATATTATCATTGAAAACATCTCTGTTTAAACTTAATCCTCCCATAACCCTTCAGCCTAGGCTGTGGCATGTGAAAACGGATATGAAGTGTCCTCATTCCATATGCTCATGCTACTTCTGGCTTCTGCCTCCTTGTTTCTAGGACCTCTTAAAGAAACCAGCTCATTCCTTAATGGTGTGTGTAAACAGAGGGAGTCACTTTGATTCACATGAACCCGTGAATTGTTAAGCTATCTCCCTGAGAGTATGTCTCTGACAAATGTGTGTGTTCTGCAATGCACTCCAGTTAACTTTCGGAGGTGGAGGCCTGAAGAGTTGTTATGAAAGCTGCTTCCCCCTGAGCTGTAGGTATAAGGAATGTGCTAAAACAAGAGTCAGCTTTCAGAGAACTGAATGTCTGTCTAAATAGCTTCCCAACCACCAACTCCCCTCTGGGAAGAAAGAATACCTTCTTATCTAGCCAGAATCTTTTTTATCTTCTAGTTTTGCTAAGGAAAAGTCAAGGCTGGGAGCAAGTTTTGTAACTTGGCTGAAGCCTGAGGGAGCATCCTCACCTCACAGGTGATACCTGTGCCCATTGTATCCTAACAATGCTGAGGGGGTTATCGATGCTATCTTTCCCTGAATGGTTTTGCTGCCTTTGTGTCTCCTTCACATCACAAACTGAACTCAGTCAGCTTTGTGGGATGTTAGTGTAGGCATAACAACGGCAATTTACAGCATTCCTTATGGGGCAGCCCTGTGCCTCTGAAAAACACCTGATAACATGGGACTTGAGTGACTTGGTAGCTGGAAAGTTGAGAAACTGTGCCTGACTTTAGAAGACAGGAGAGAAACAGTGCTGTGCTTTGGAGTAATCTCTTAGTGAACTGAGGATAAGCAATAATTGATATCCCCTCCCTTCTGAAGATATTATTGGTTTAGGTATCTCTAACTTGTTGTCCAGAGACCAGAATTGGACTGTTGGTTCCCAGGTGCAACCTTTGGGAGACAAAAACACCTCTGGGGCAAGATATCACAGCTCAGACAGCTCAGCAAATTCTGTGATGATTGCATGCCCTCTTTCATACCTTCCTGCCTGGTGCTGTGTCATCCAGCAAGGGCAGGGAGGGCCACCTTTAAAAGATACCTTGGTGAGACTTGACAAGTTTGTTATACCAATGAGGCTTAATTAGACTGAAATGGGGAGGACAGACCTGTCTTGATCTAATCAGAAGGGCATTTGTTGAAGATGCTGTATTGCTTTGTCAGAGCTGTAATTCGGTGTAGAGCACCAGGCTCTTAGAAGCAAGCAGCCAGCTGTTGGCCTGGAGTATAGGTTAGATGCTGGCCTATTTCCGTTGAATATTAACTTTCAATCCATGTGGGAGATCTGACTTTGAGAGAAGGGGGCAGATGTACAGACTTAGCTTTCTTTACAAAGGACTTGTTTTTCTTTTTTCATGGTCTAACTGTTGCTGTAGGAATTCTAGCGGGTGAGTGGCAGCATTCTCGCCCCTTTCTGCATGGTAAGAGTTTGGTGAACAGATCCTCGCCTCCTTGTCTGTGGAAGGTATGATAAATCTATAAGATGTGCTGCAGGCATAGTGGGATAGCTTCACTTCTCCCCTTCCCTCTACAAAGGAAGCAAGAAGCAAAAGGAGCAGACGCGGAGTTTATTGTAGCATCAGCTCCAGACTTTCCACGTGGAAGTTTAAATGTCACCTTGAAGTGATATTTCAAAGCAGGGGTGTGTGCAGACAAGGAATTCTTTTTTGGTAGAGACTAATTGACTTGGAAGATCCAAATTTTAAAGATGCCCCTTTTGTGGAGTGAATATGAGCCACAGTAGTGATGTGGATCTAAGGGAATCCTCTTTTCACTAGTATGACTTCCAGGTTTAATGGCAAATTACATATTCCATCCCATAATGCAGCTTCTTTCTTTCCCGAGTAATTGGAAATGTGCGTTGTAGCTGTTGTGTTACTTCTCTGGTCAGTGCTGGTGTGTTGAGTTCATCTCAGAAGTACTTAAGGATCTGAAAGTCATAGGGCTTTACCTAGTAGTAGGAGTGTTAGCGCAGGTCTCTCATCTGTTCTCACAGATCTGAAAGGGTATAATACCCACCTCTGCGCTGCTCAAATTCATTTGGAGATTCCCAACGCTTCTGAATCTGTATGGGAAAGTTGGCTGAAAAAAAGCCCAAAAAAACAAACCTACAATATGAATATACATTTAACTGAAGAAGCTGTAGCTGAATGAGATTTCCCTCAATTAAAAGTATTCCCATGATCAAGTGTAAAATACCCATTAATTTCTGCATTGTTGGTTTGTTTTCTTTTTGTCCCCTGACAGCTTTAGATCTTTGTGTAAGGAATAGCATAATAGAAGTGTTGAAATGTGTCTCCATGTGGGTTTGGGGGGTGGGTCTGTTTTGAATTTAATTTTTTTGCTTGTTTGTTTTGTTTTTTGTTTAATATTTTTTTTTTACTCCAGTCACTCAATCAGCAGTTTGTGTCTCGCTTTTCTCCTTCCTTCTTTGTAAAACCAGGACACACAGATTTTGAGTGCCAACTTTCATTTGTGAGCATTGCAGTTGCACGTGGCAGTTACTGATCCAGGTCCAAACTTACCATTGGAGGTCTTGCAACTAAAACTGTACTAGCTTTTGGGACATGTGTTCTGTTGAGTCTTTTTCCTTTATTTAAGATTGGAGTTCAACTTTGTGCTTTCTTGATTTCCCAGCTGCACTTCATGTGTGTATGAGTCTAGTTTTGTTGTGACAGTGCCTGATAGGCTATGACTGAATCCCTCAGTCCTCAGGTATGAGCAGTGTCATATCCTGCGGTTTTAATTGCTATGTTCTGTACTGTCAGAACATTATATACCTGAGGTTTGCGAGCTGGTTTACATTCCTCCTCATGAGCATGTGTTTGCCTGCCTGCTGGCTGGCTGTCAGGATTGCTGTGCCTCTCCAGGTGGCTGAAGAAGCATTTATTTATCCTAGCTGTCTAGTACAGCCTGCTGCCTCTTGGAGACCTTCTGAAAGGTGATGAGGGTGTAGGAAGGCTGATGCTCTTGAAGTTATTTTGAAACAAATTCTCCGGATGCTATATTCTCTGGGGTTGTCTTGAAAGGAAAAGCTAAAATTAATTGTAAGCTAGGCAGTCTCTACACCTGAAATATTAGTGGGCGAGTGAAAAGTTACGGTCTCTCTAGAATGCAACTCCTTTTAGTATTTCCTATGTGGAAGATTGCCTTTTCTGCTCCTGTTAGCTTGTGAACTGTGAATGCTTGGTAGCTTCCTAAATGCTAGAATGTGCAAAAGGTTGTTCTTGTTTGTTTTTGAATTTCTGTTTTTCTTCCCCTCCCCAGATGTTGTAGGTGTTTGGCTCAACACTTACTGTTTCTTGTCTTTTTTTTCTGTAGACTGGGGTGCTCCTGATCAACCAGAGCTTTCAGGATTTTTCAAAAAAGAGACTTTGGTGGGTAAAAGATGTGCCATGGGATGGTAGCACCAAAGAGCAACACAGGATCGTCTCTTGCCTTGATTAGCCATGGGTTATGTCTTCTGCTAGTTATCTTTGGTACCTTTGTCTTGGAAGCACAGGCCACAGGTAAGTGAAACCTTTGCATATACACTGCAGGGGGGAGGAGATATATAAGTATGGAGATGGCCTTATATTTTTATGGGGAAGCTGGTGATGGTTAATGCATTTGTACTCATCTTTTGGTACTCACAGGAAAAATTCCATTGCTGCTTGTTAAGCAGATGGCAGTGCTTGAACTGAAAGTTTTATATATTAGTAAATAAGTGGTTGTCCTTTACTCTGTAATTTTTTTCCCCTCCACTTTTATCATTTCACTGCAGTTGGGAGCACTCGGACCATCTCAGGAGCAAGGATCACATTTTAGCTGAGTGAGATTTTCATGTAGATAATCTTACTTGTATGCCCTGTAGCAACTGTTCGTGTGAAATAATTTTGAAAGCGCTGACTGTCTTCAGCTCTTTCCAGAGCTGATGAATTTGTTCAGTGTTCCCTTGTGTGCTATCTTCTGATACCTCAGCTCCTGCTAACTGCACCCCTCTGTTAGAGCCTCTTTTGCAGCTTCAGTTATTCCCTCTCCCCTTTCTAACTTTTTGATATTTATCTAATGAGCAAGTGTTGTGAATAATGTAAATAGCAGTGTTATGGGATGATATGTAAATGTCAGCAGAGATGAAGGGATCTGCCTTTTAAAAATGAGAGGAAGAAAAAAGTATACTGGATGCGCAAAGATAGTTCGTGATGTCAAGTATGTGCTTGTTTACCCAATATACCCTGAAATGTGTTTTCTCTCAGACCAGCCTTGAAGTAGCTTTTGTCTGTAAAGAGATGCCTAATCATAAGTGGCATGGGATGGAAGAAATAACCTTGTGTGCTCTTGCACAGAACTTTGGAGGAGGTTAGTTCGAAAAGGCATGTATATTTGACTTAAGCATCTGTTGCAATGCAGAGCATTAGCTTGCCTTTGGAAATGAAACTTGAGTTCTTGACATACTCTAAAAAGTCTTATTTATTTGACATATCATGGCACCTGAGAATGTCCCATGACCAACACTCCTCAGCACCAGTGAAGCTTGATTTGTCCTCTTTGTGTTAGCGCATAATAAATGCTAGTTGCCACATGCACTCAAAGCCAAGGTGATCCTATATGGAAAAGTCTGCTGGTGCTGAAAACAGGAGGAGGAGTTGATCTCCTTTTAGTATTTCTGGCTCTTCTAGTTGGTAGGGAGAGGCTGCTGAAATCAATATCCCAGACTTGTATGTCTTTCTGGCCTGATTTCGGTTTCGTAGGTAGTGAGAGGTGGGGAGTGAAGCACGGAATCAGACTCTACAACTCAAAGAGTTATAAGGCAGGTATGTTTATTACGGGCCCATGTGCAAGGGAGATCATTCCTCCTAACTTCACACCGAGGGGTTAAGAAAGCAGATATTTATTCCACACAAATATACATATTCATTAGGTTACTGGGGGTGGGGGTTATTGCAATTAGGTTAGGTACTCATTATCATAAGTCTCCTCCCTTTTGTTGCTTGCGCACTGCCTGGTCGTGAGCAAGGGTCTTCAGGATGAAGTAAGCAGTCTTCCTCGCGGTGCACTTTTCACCTTTGGCACAGTTAGATGCCCCAGTAATCACAAAACTAGCTGAAACCAGCCGTATCTGCAAGTGTCTGATAGCTGGCAAAGATTTAGAGTAGTGTGACCTTTGTACAAAATGTATTGCAAGCAGGACAGGATGGGCAGACAAGGAGTATCGTAAGCTAGCAGATGTTCGGGAGTCACTGTCTCCAAACTAACTGATAATTTAGAGGGATGGTAAGAAATAATTCACTCATTGGAAGGATGGAAAGAAATAGTTCACTCTTGTTAGTGAGACTACTAAATTCTGTTATCACACCACAGACTTACAACACAAACATTGTTCTCTATCTTAGACCTAAGTTAAGTTAAAAGTATTTTAACCCTATGTTTTCCAGATACTTGCTTTCCTTATATCAGGGAGTACACACAAGAGAGTGACAAACTGTCAAGAACATGTACTGAGAGTGGGACAAGGTCTTTTTGGATCTGGTTTATCCTTGGTCTTTTTCCAGTCTTGCTGTTATTGGTGATAACATCACTGCCTCATTTCAGATATAAGTCTGTCAGATACACCTTCCAGCCTGGGGCTGGAGTGCGCCATTCCTATCTGAAACACCTATGACATTCTGCAGCACCTACAATTGAGTCTGTAATCAGTATGCAAATACCTTGTGCTGCGTGGGGCTGCTGCATTTGGAAGTAACCACAAGACTGGCAAGCCTTCTTAGTATCATTTTTGAGGCATCAGGTCACATTAACAAAAGCACTGGTTAAGCGTATCAGAAGACCCAAGACTCTTTTCTGCGTTGTTTCCCTTTCTGTGTTACTTTTGCTTCAGGACCTGAAACCAGCTGTGGAAAACTGATCAAGGCAGATCATCAGCTAAATAGGATTACACTGGCTAGGCATGAACTATTTCCTGAAGGGGAAGTGAGAAAGTGAGTGCGTGTGGAGTGGAGCCCAAGATCATAGCAGAGGGCAAGTCATGAAGGGGGAAAATATCATAGGGAATGGCTTGCTGAGGAGAGCTTCTGTGCACAGGTTTTGTGAGAGTGGGAGGTATCAACCCAGCTGCTAGTTGCTGGGAGGGATGGGGGTGCTCAGTGATGTGTCATGGGCCTGGAGAGCTGCACCTGCAGCAGCACGCCAGCCATGAGTAATGCTAATGAGCAAGTCAGCCGCAGAGCAGAGAGCCAGATGGAGAAACAAAGAACACTAGCAAGGCACTTGGAAAATCATCTTTCCCTCATCTTTGTCCCCCACTATGTTCGCTTCATTACTTTACACAGTGAAATATTTCAGAGCGGGCAGAGCAGAGCAACGTTAACATGAACCAACAGATTGTATTAAATCTCTTGGTGGTAATGCTTATCTTGAATAAGAGGCCAACGTGACACGCTCACGATTGCTACAAAAGCTGAAGAATGTTCTCATAAAGACAGACCAGCATGGAGACAATTGCTGGCTCAGCTCTCAGTGAGACAGCAGAGCTTGTGATTCATATGTTTAAAGCCATGTGATGTATATTGTATTGCAATAATTTTGCTGTTTAGAAATTGTATTGCTTGAGTTCCAGGAGGCTTAGGTATAGTCACTTTTTGTGCAGGAATGTGTTCTCTTTGCCACGTGTTTAATGCAGAGGGCAGACTCATTTCCAGTCAGCAAGCATCTGGACTGTCCTCTGGTAATAAATTGATTTTTATTTATGCATGGATTTTAAAGAAAAATCTTCAGTGTGTTGTCTCAAGTAATCTATCCAAATAACCTGGAGCTCCATGAGATGATAAGTTGCTTAGTCACTAAACACTGTAGAATTTGGAGAAACTGCTCCTTATTCACAGGAAGAGATCTGTGAGTCCAAAAATAACCACTGCACATATTTTAATGCAAAACATGCAGCATTTGTTGATGGGCAAGCAATGAAACTTTGTCAGAAGAGGAGGATATATTGAAACTTCAGTGCTGTTCAGAAATGCATTTTGAGCCTTTATTGCTGTTTTGCCTTTTCTTCCCCTGTCTGGGAAGTTCTCCAGGATTAGCTAGGGGGAGTAATAAAGGAATAAGGAGGCAAAGAGGCTTGGGAAGCAGGGACCTAAAATACTGATGCTTAGTTCTTCATCGTGTCTTCTTTTTTCTTTTGAGGGTTCATTTGGGATGTACCCTCATGAAAGAGCCAGAATGCTTAGTGGATAGAGGTGGGGAATTTTTGACATGTTGGAGAGGAGCAATAACAACCATTTTAATTTTCTACAGATAATGCTGCTCCGTTCTTTCTTTCTTGCTGTCTTCCTCCAGTCTCTGGCCCTAAAAGTTATTCCCAAGCTCTCGGAGGCCTTGTGTTTATATCTCATTCACAGTAGGCCTGCTATCTGGCCAGGCTATTTTTGGAAGGATAACAATGGATCAGAATAAGTTGTTCATTAAATTTTAACATGTAATCTCGAAAATACTTTGAAAACTTCCTATCATTTGTGTTCCAAATGATGTAATCTGTGTTGGATTCATAACCATCTCTGTCAGATAACTATCAAAAAATAGGTTGGGCCTTTCGTTATTGATAATAGTGCCACCTGGTCCTTGGAAATGCAAGTAAAGGTGTTGATAGAAGTATTAAAAATCCCAAATTAAGCAGACATTGATAACCATAAAGGAAAGAGTTTAAATATTAACCTCTAAAAGTTATTATTAATGCAGGCTGAGTGAATCCAAGTCCATTTAGGTTTAGCTGCAGCCTGATTTGCTGACTGATCACGTGTCAAATGCTATAAAGCTAGCTCTTTAATTTTTGGGATTGCCATTAAAGTGATAAATTGAGCTTGAATAAACTGAAACTACTTCATTCCTATGTGTTGTCTCTGACGCAAATGCAGCCGATCTGCCGCTTGCTGTTCTAAGGTCTTTTCGGTGCCAAGGTTATTCTGCACAGCTCTTCGATACCACTGGTATTTGTTTGCATTGCATGGAACAGCTTGTTAGAGCACACTCCAGTCACTGAGCATATTCAGACTTGTTCCTACTCTTTGGGAATCTGGGCAAAGCAGAGGTTTTCTTTGTCTCTGGTTATGCAGCTGTAAGGAAGGCGTTTGTACAGCTATGGCTGAATTCAGTGGCCATGCAAACAAGAACACTATAACATAGGATGGCCAGACAGAAATGTGGGGAGTAGTCATGCACGAACGGAAGATCAAATCTTGATTCTAACTTCCAAGCTTCATTCGAGTGTTGGTTTGGGGAAATTACAGGTCAGCTCAAAAGAGTGTGTAGTTCTGTATGGAAGAACTACATGGGCAGAGCAGAGATTTAGAGCAGCCTTGCGGAGAAGGACTTGGGGGTGTTGGTCAGTGAGAAACTTGACATGTGCTTGCAGCCCAGAAAGCCAACTATGTCCTGGGCTGCATCAAAAGGAGCATGACCAGCAGGTTGAGGGAGGTGATCCTGCCCCTCTACTCTGCTCCCGTGAGACCTCACTTGGAGTACTGTGTGCAGTTCTGGTGTCCTC
>JANRGW010004524.1:0-30027 GCA_024733675.1 Psilopsiagon aymara | reverse complement strand
CCACAAGTCAAAAACACAGTGCTGCACCAGCTACTAAGAAGGAGAAAAATGACTGCTACTGCTGAACCCATGACAGACACAAACACCCAGTAAGGCAGGATATGAATATGGCAGCTATAGAAACAATGAGGGTTGTGGAGCAAGGGCCTAATGAGAAATAGCCTCTCCTGCACACAACATTCCCAGTGGGCCCACAGAGTTCCCTGATCCAGGTCATAGTAGAAAATCAGCAGTTCAGCCATGCTTTGGAGTCAATGGTGAAGAGCTGAGGACCATATCAGAGATCTTGGAGTTGGTGAAGGACGCTCTAAGTTGGCATTGTCCAACCAATCTCCCTGCACTGACTCTGCGAGGCCTGGAGGCTGGGTATATGGAGGCAGAGCAGTGCCAGAGCATGGGTAGGGTGAACCGGATGGTACTGAGGTGAAGACATCCAAGGCAATAGCTTTCTTCTCCCTTCCATGGCTGGGGCTGTGCAAGAGGGAGCTTCAGAGGGCAAGAGAGAGCCTGCAGAGACCAATGCATCCAGCTTTCCAAGTCACAGGGAGCAGCAGGGCTGAACCTTCTTGCTGTACTGATCACTGGCTCATAGAGAACAATGAGGAGGCAGATCTCTGCTCATTCTAAAGCCACCCCAAATCTACAGTGCAGGGTTTGGTTCTTTGCAATGTACCTTGGATTGAAACTTTCCCTTCCAATCTGCATTACCTCTTGTCCAAGGGCTGGCTGAAGAGAGTGGAAAAAATAGTTCTGTACTTTCTCCAAAACGTTGGAAAGTCTCCTTGATCTGTATTCAGTGAAGTTAAATTACTGCTGGACTTCAGAGACCAGTAGTTGCCAAGACAGAATGGAGTTCAAACCATCTATTTTGCTCTGCCAAAGTCAGGTACCCTCTGCGATCAGTGAAAACACAGAGATGAAACATTTTACTCCTGGAGGCACCCATCTAACCAAGTAACAGTAACTAGCTTAAATCAGACATTAACACCCCTTCATCCGACGTTTCATTTGACAGAAAACTGCGGTCCCAATGGTATCAGCTCCACCAGGGACCTGCTTATCTCCAGAGGAATTGACTAGGCAGTTCAAAAACTGTGAATGATCTGCAGTCCGGGAGTATCCACTGAACAGAATGGCACTGGGCAGAGCAATCCAATGATCAGTGATGTTCCAGAAGCCCCTCATATTCACCAAGAAACACAAGAGCAGCAATAAGGACACAGAGTCATCTGCATTGCTTGACAAATTCTCAGGAAGACATAGCCCAAAAATAGTTACATGGCTAAACATCAGAGAAGTCACAACCAGATGGGAAGAGAAATCTCACAAGCCTGTGTGATAGGGGACAAAGGGGCTCAGTGCTGATGGAAATGGAATTTGGCAGCACTGGATTCTGGTAATGGCAGCTGTTAATGGGACATCTGGTGGGAGAGACCTGTCCAAAGAACAGACTGGAAATGACGCTAATATTATCCAAGGCTCACGTTGCACAGTGCTGGCCAGTTAAAGTTTCAAGGACTTGGCTCTGAGCACTTCCTGAAAAACCACAGCCTCCCATCTCTGCAGCACCTCTGCAAAGAGCCCATAAATCACCTTTTCCCAACACGCTGCAGTCTCAATCCCTCTTGCTTCTCCTTAACACAGAGTCTCACGTAGCCCTGTCAAGCAAGGACGCGGTCCCCACCTGCCCTAGCCTCAGCCAGGATGCTGAGCAGTTGAACATCATTGTCACCACAGGCTCCCGTTACCTATACTGCCTGCACAACGCAGCCAAATATAGGGTTCTATAAAGCCTGTTTGGGTAATAAGCTGCCAGTATGTACTTGAATCAAAGGAGAGGGCATTTCCTCATCTTTTTAAGAAAAATACCACTTAATGTTAAGGAGCTTAATGGTCTCCCTGAAACAACAGAGTGATTATCTCGCTCTGAGATCAGGAAGGGAAGAATGTAGGTATGGATTCAGCGCTTCTGGAGGAAGACCCTTGAGAGTTGCTCAGCCTCATAAAAAGCTGGAGATGAATTTTATAATAAGATGTTGCAGACTTATCACTGATTTCTCCTTTCTCTTTTTTCCTCTGCAGAGTTGAGACCGAACCACAGCAGGATGGAAAAGCACCCAGCCACAGATCACTCCCTGGTATCCAATAATAGAGTGCTCACCTATTTAAAACCAAATCCCTCCAAATAAAACAGTCCTGCCTGACATGGCAGATACTGCCCTGGGTGCATGCACAGCAATGGAACAGATTTACAGCCTGAAAATAGTTTTTAGACTAGTAAGAAGTTTAAGTAATTTATCTTGTGCTATGTAAAGCTTATAAACAGTCACAGTTGGAAGAAGTTTGATGTGGTGAGGATATCTCTTAGACCAAAAAGATCAAGTCTGAGGATATTTTAGGACCAAATATTCTGTTCCCTAAATCAAAATTCAGTGTCACTTGTATTTGTATAGACCCAACATGAAAGCATCCACACTCCTAGTCATGCTCCTGCAATAAAACCCCAAATGCTGTTTCCTCCTGCTGCTCTTGCAAAGCATGGTGCTGGTCTGGCACACATCAGCATAGATGTTTAGGCAGGAAGAGGTGTTAATGAATTGAAATTGTTGCTAATATTAAAATCAGCTGGGTTTATTTCAACTTCCTACAACCCCCAGGAATAAAATCAATTCCTATTTGCCAGTTGAAGGGCAAAGTTCCAAAGAGGCAGCACTCATTTTCAGCTCTTACAAGGGTTTTGCAAACAACAGAGAAGGAAAGAAATGTAATTCCACTTCTTGTTTGCAGTTTTCTCAAGGCAGCAGGTATTGGGGAGGCTCTCAAAATCTGAATGCAATTCAAAAAGCTATTACTGCAGGTAAGATGATGGAGCTGCTGGTTAACTGAGAAAACAAGCACAGGTAGGGGTAAATGGGACATTAATTGCTCTGGGTCTGGGCTGCCTCCCTCCTCAGAGTCTTTTAAGCAGGAGATACTCCACAGAATAGAGCCACTGGGGGTGAAGGCAGATGAAGTGACTTGCAGCAGATATAGAAGTACTTACTCTGAGATCTAGGATACTATTTAGTAGGTATGGGGACAAAACACTGCTGGGCTCAAAGGGGCATAAAGTCCCTTTTCTTTTCCTCTTCAATGTCATTGAGGATCACTGGGCTAGACTTCTCCAGTACCGCAGCACAGGCTGTGTTATTGTGCTATCACTGAAAGCCACAGCATAATGCATGACAACAGTCTGATATACACTGGGGTGTATATCATCCCAGCACTATTTGTCCACAGAGGCAGCTCTTAGCAACCTGATCTAGTCGAAAATGTCCCTGCTCACTGCATGATTTTGTGTCCCCTCTGCCTTCACTCTTGCCCTCCTTAGCCACATGGACTGCTTTAGCCATTGTAGCCCCAATTCTTGGAGGTTTGTGATCGCTCTGTCTTTGGTCTTTTAGACAATGACATTATGTTATTGTGGCAGTGTAGGCAATAATATTTCCACAGCTGCTTCTGCCTTATATAGAACTAAAATAGTTCTGACCTGAACTTAAATTTCACGTACCTCAGGCCAATATGGGAAAATTGCTCCTTGTGATGACCGCTAAGCAGTCATAGAGAAGTGCTTTTGCCAGTTGGAAACATTATCTTTCCCCTACTTCATGTTCTCACACATACTTGTAGGGCTGTCTGGCATGTGCCATGCACACTGCTTCTCCTTTTTGTGTTAACCCCCCAAAAAAGCCATTTTCCAATTAATTGTCCTGCATTTTTAACATTTTAACATTTTTAACACTAGGACCATGTGTTTACCCACACCAACTGGGCAATGCCTCCAGCACCTCTAACCCTTGTTCATGCCTGACTGCTAAGCTTTTGGGCTCCTTTTCCAAGCTGCAGCCTTGCAATAAAAGGGTTGTGATGCCCTTCATCATCTGCATCATCTGGTTTTCTCTTCTCATGACCATCCTCTCAGTCATCCTGTTGCCAGGCTGCAGCGGAGCTGCCAACACAGAAATGCTTACAGAGAAGGCAGTTGCTTTGCCTCTAATCCGAGCAGAAGCAAGTGTCCCAGGGAGAGGATGTTGATACACATGACAATGCCCTGCGGAGCAGCCCCATTCACACTTCAGCAGAGAAGCATTTTAATTAATTGTCAACAGTTTTTTAATATATAGATTTAGCAGCTCTGCCTGAGTAAATGCTGTTTGAGAGATTAAATTCTGTTTGGATTAATGGCCTCTGACAGCTTTTCCTCCTTTGCAAACAAAGTGGGTTTGAAGTGTAATAAAACAGAGCGTGGGATGCATTGAACATGGAGAGCTGTTCAAGCTGGCAGCCAAGTGAAACATCACTAGCTTCCATTGAGAGGATCCCACAGACAAACACACCTTCCAGGCACAAAGGTTTTTAATCTGATGCAGCTTCAGGCTGTCCAAGTGCCTCAGCCTGCCATACAGTTGCTTGTGGCAATTCTCAGCAGTTGTGTATATGGAGTTTTTCAATGTAGGGCTCTGCGGACTGTGGCACTGATATCTGCTGCGTCTGCATGAGGCAGATACTGAGCAGGGTTGTTTATTCTCCTTGTGTTATGGTTGAGAGGCGACTGATCCACAATACAGTCACAAGAACAGGTGAAATCTACTTCCCAGGGACGGTCAAAGAAGAATTTATGCTGATCTTAGAGCTAAAAGGACTCTGAGGAAGATGTTTCCCCCCACCCTCCCCACCCCTGTGCTTATAGCCACCTCCCAACTGGGCCAGACTTTTAGGTGGATCATGGTAATGATTAGTGAAACCTTTCTACCAGAGCACAGTTTCCTTTTCATATGTTTTTGAGACTGAGAAGCATTTAATTTAGCACCCAGACCATTTAGAGGGCAGAAAATGAACAGACTCACCACGAACCTTATAACCACGATGCTGCTGTGCTGTACACACTGCTGCACTAAACCACTCATACATGAGTGGACTGGAACCATCCTACAAACTCAGCCTCCGAAAGTAAGGTGAAAGTCCTGATATCCTTTCCATGGTACAAACAGATGTCCTTGGGTTCTGCTGAGAAGAGCAGGAAAAATGCTTCAGACAATGCCCACATGTACTGGGGCACAGTGCAGGAAGGAGCACGCAAATACTTGTGTGTGTGTACTTGAAGTACAGCACACAAGGAAAGGGGGGGATGATGACACAAAAAGCATTTCTGGAGGAAGCATTGGCTAATATGCCACCTTTAGTTTGGGTTATAAGCAATTTTTTGACTGATTTGTAGTGTTTCCCTGGAGACAGCATTCCTTTTCTTAGTAAGATGACCTTTAAGGGACAGCAGAAATAAAGGGGAGGGAGATTCAGATTTTGTGTCTGGTGTTTAAGACTTTCCCTACCCTTCACAATGACCAGGTGAAATTGAAGTTGCTGTTACTCTATCATCAGAGTTGTAGGATACCTTGAGCTTCCTGCTCATGGGATCTGAGAGTTGCAATGCACGAAAACACCAAGATGAAATCCCAGAGAACAAGTAGCAGCAAACTCACTTTAATTTAACACTTACTCAGATCATGCTTTTAATGAACTTGTTGAATTTCTAATTGTTTTAAAGTATAGGCTTGAGAACGCTTAAATGTGTACATGTTTTATTCATGAAAATGGAACTAAAGACATTAAAATACATGGTTTGTATGACAGTTTTATGAACCTTAATTGATTGATTTTAACAAAGGATTCAAAACGTGTTAGGAAGTAATTATCAAATAACTTAATGACATCCAAGAGCTATATAATATTGACAGACCATTGCTCTGAACTTTAAGCCCTCATGTGATTATTTTGGTGCTAGGAGGGAGTAAACTGCAGCTTCAAAGGCAATGAAAATTTTCATTAAGAAAAACATTCAATGACTAACAATAATCAGGATTAATGGCACTGTCAATGATGATTCAACCAAAAGGATTTTTTGAAGTCAAAAGTGTACCGAAAATCATTTGAAGTGAAAGTTGCTTTCCCAAAACCATATTATTTCAAAGCAAAATAATTTCCTTTAACATCCACAGACCTTCTCTGTCTGTCTGAACATGGATTGCCCTTTAATAGAGAATGGGATGGAATGGTTAGAGATAAGGTATACATTTTCAACAGTAAGTCAGTGAAGCATGTGGTGGATCAATGGGAGTCTTTAAACTTAAATTGTGTGTCTCTTTTCTAAAGGCCTGCTTTAAATCTGCCCCAAGTTGAGATACAAAACACAGGATAGAAACTGTACTAAAAGCTGGTATAAAACTGAAATTGCTATCCTCCAGGAAATTTCAGGATTCCAAAATTATATTTTACCCTAAGTGGAGTTACAAAGCAGGTTATAAAAATCCCCAAAATATTTCATTTTGACACTACCTGAACAGTTTGGGTGCAGTTTTAAAACTTCCTATATATGTGTATCAACTCTTATCCATAAGCAGATTATCCATGTTCTATATTACCAATGCTGATAGCAGTAGCTTGGCCACAGTGCTTCCAGACACCTCTCTTTCCCAAATGGTTCCTTTTTCTTGCAGCACTGCCATTACCCATCTTCATTCAGGACAATTTGTATTTCTTTGCACAGTGCTGCTGTGTCTAGCCCAACACCTCATCTCTGATAGAGCAGGAGAGTCCAGGAAGGAGATAGCATTTTCCCCAGGATCGGGAGGAAGAAGCAAATCCCCTTATCTCTGGCAGGGGTTAATGGTGCAGACGTGATGCACTGCAAATATATATACACAGTTGTAAAGGCAAATAGTGCCCTGGGCACCACAGATTGTGGGGAACTTGCAAATCTGACTGATTTGACTCTGCACTCCCATATGTCTGAGTAGCTCTGCACCAAGTCCTCAGTGTGCTGGTGTCATCCTTGTATTTTGTTATCCAAGCTGTCCTGATTCCCCATTGCCCTGGGGCATGGAGAGCTGGATGTTCACAGCAGCTTGTTTTATACCACCCAAAAAATAAGAGCTGCAAATAATAAACCAATCTGGCTAAACTCAGTATAAGTAGGGTTTTTTTTCACTATGTTCTTGGCAAATGTACTCAACATCACAGCAGAGCCCAAAGGGAGATGCCCACTGCTGGGATTTGTACGATTTAGGAAGTCAAGAGCCTTTTGTGTACCAAGCAATTAACTGGATAGAAGGATCTATTTTAATTATTTGCTTATTTTTCTGGGAGTGCCAAACAAACGTTCTTGCTGTAAGGAAGGCAATGAACCAATGTGACTCTTCTGAACCTGAAGGCGTTTAATCTACAAAGCTCCAAATGGGGCCTCAGTCTGCCTTTATTTGGAGCTGTGAACATGTGAAATAGAAGCTCTCCACTTTGAATTAGAAAGGTGGATGTGCCACATCTTGCTGATGCAGAAGACAGTTTGTTTCCACTCCCAGTAATATCTCTGGGGAGGCATCCTTAATTCTTCACCCAGGGAAGCAGTTTTCTTCTCACAGAACTACATCAAATTATTCTGGCACAATTTACCAGTGCTAGACCATGATAGATGTAATTTCATTTGCCATTCACATAACTGGTGTTGATATTTTTCATTCAACCTTATTGTGCAGCTTTTATTAGCACTCAGGTCACAATAACAAGCCAGAGTCACTTTTTCCCTGTTTCAGATATAGGTACTACACTTGTTACTCTGCAGTCATACCCAGTCTCCCCAAACCTGATAAACCTACTGAATGCATTTGCTACAAGAAGTGTGGCTTGGCATGCTAAGCCATTCTGGATCCTGGAGGGAGTTTACTGAGATCCCTCCGCTGGAGTTTATCATCTCAGCTGTTCTGAGATTTGCTCTCACTTGAACTGTGACCTCTCTCACACCCGTGACTTTGCTCCCTTTGACCAACCCATGATGCGTCATTACTGCATCATTTGAACACCAAGTACTTGTTTCATTTTACATGCTGCCTGAACGTGCCCTTAATCTCATTTGTACCTCTCCGTTATCACAGCTACATGTCTTTCCCTGTTCTCATTTTATTTGAATGGCAGGAGAAACTTCTCCTCTATGCCCTTTGTACACTGTGTAAAGTGAAACCCCAAAGTGACAGTTTGTGATTTTCACCATTTTCCTGCATTTCCTGATGCGAGGAAATAATTTCCCATTCCTCAAAACCCACTTGAATATACCAAACTTTGCTGAACTATTAATTACTTATTAATTGGATGTTGTGTTCAATAAACATGCCATAGGCTCTCACGATCTAAGATTTAGCTCTGTAATAAGCACATCCAGGAGTCTAAACTCTGCTGTTATTAAACCCTTCAGATACGCAGCAGATTATAACTTATGCTTTAATGCTGGAAAACCAGAAAAAAACATAAAAACAATTGTGAACAAATTGGTCATGAATATGGGTAGTTCAGCAAACAAAAAGTTCCTAACTAGAAAAGGAATGGCAGCTTTCCAAAAGCCAAGGACTGAGCTCAGGGACTGGGAATGCCTTTAAATCCCTTTGATCTCTTAGGAAACTAAATATCAACAGGACGATATGAAGAACATTTCCAATGAAATATTATCATGTTCATGGGGAAGGTGGAAGATCTTAGATCAAGGCATGACTTGGTCAAATCATTAAGGTCCACATTCTTCTGGATGTCATGATTTCTTTGTGATTTGCTTTCCTGTGTTCAGCTGTGGGAAATAGCAACGCCTTTGGCCAAGAGATGGTGGAAGGATTAATGTCTATAAGATAGTGCAGTGTGGTGGTATAATGTGCTAAGAAAGGCATGTGAACTCCACAAGCTGTTAAGTCTGTCACAGCAGCTTCCCCTTGCAAGCCTAGAGAAGGCAGCCGGAGGAAGAAGCCTGCATGAAGACCATGTAACAAACTCCATGGGCACTGCACAGAGATAAATATAAAGTCTAGGCAGTTTTCCCACTGATTCCAAGAGAGCAGACATGCCTGCCTAGCAGAGGACTTGCAAGCTAGTTAGTGGAGCAAGATAAATGAAAATAAAGGTTAAGTGGGGTTTTGGGAGGACTTGAGTGATGTAGGACTGGAGATAGGGAGCTCCAAGATTGCACTTCAGGAGGTCCCTGAGATGTGTTGCTTGAGCTCCTAGCAGTACTTAACTGTGATTTCCTTGTCCAAGTGCAATATGGGGATATCACGTCATCCCTCCACTCCACTCAAGGCCTGATATTTGTGTTTGGGGAGAGCAGAAATCAGAATGGTTTGTGTTGGAAAGGACCTTAAAGCTCATCCAGTTCCAAGCCTCGTCCAACCTGGCCTTGAACACTGCCAGGGATGGGGCAGCCACAGCTTCTCTGAGCTCTTTCACAGCAAAGAACTCACCAAGCTCCGCGGTTCCCCTTTGGGAGGATTTAAACAAAGCCTCTAGACAGACATCCAAGTGTGATTTAAGGACCAATAGTCTCTTCAACACAGCAAAACCACATTACTCAGCATGGAGATGCTGAAGTACAATCACGCTAAGGGAACCAAATTGCTATACCTGTTAGTGTACAACTGTTTCCCTCAGATAATGGGTTTTATCTCCAGCAAATTTTATGGTTTGTTATAAAATAATGTTAAGCACAACAAAATAATAAGCAGCTGGCTTGTTTTCTCGTGAAAAAAAAAAAAGCTCAAACCATTAAGGCTGTAAACATCAAACTAGCTTAGCACTGCTATTGAAGGAAATGGGTGCTAAAACAGGGTTTTTTTACAATAAATATTTTGTTGGTGATGTATTTGAAATATATCAATTATTTATCTCCCCCTATGGTTGAGATGTGTCCTTTAATAAAATGTAGAAGGTTTTTAATTTCTCTGAACAATAAATGCAATTGATTTTTGTGACTAGCATGAAGAATAGATTGACTTTAATCTCTTTTTTCCTCCAGTATTTTGTATTGTTTTATGTGGAAATCTTGAGTTTAATAGATTTCTAGAAAATATCCCACTAAAATGGTCAGAGAGAAGGATAAATCTCATTAACTCAAAACTCTTCTTTTTCCATATGCAGATACGTAGGGATTATCATTATCTTTTCTTTCATCTGAATCACAGTGTTTGTCATGTTTATTTGTTCTGTGTTTTCATAAACATTTAGGATTATTAATAATTTAGGAATGATGTTTAATTTTCGTGTAATGAATTCATGCGGGCAAAATAAATATGCAGGGGAAGTATGTCTGATAGCTATTAAACATTCTTTACTCTTTCAGTTCAAATCCACTTGAAATACACAAACCTAGCTTAAGTAGGCGAGAGCAGTCTCTCACCTTAACACCTTCTTATAGTGTAAATCCAGGCTAGATTCCACAGCCAGGGGTGTTAACTCTAATTTATATGTGTGCATTCAGCAGCAGACACCATCATGTTGAAATTGCTCCTTACTTACAGTGCAAGAAGCAGTGCAGCTTCTCTGTGGACTGCCACATAAGCGTGTCCGATAAGCTCAGTACATAACAGGGGTTGTGCTTGGGCAGCCACAGCCTCATTTGCCTGAGCCTCCTATCACCAATCGTAGCCAACAGCAGATTACAGGAACAGACAGGCATGTAATGATAATTCTTCAGGGAAAAAGCTCTCATGGCGTAGGGAATTCCTACCTGTTTGCAGTGTTAACTGGCTTCTTTTCCAACAGTTTGCTGGACCTCTTCCATACCAGTGGTGCTCTGTGTCTTCATCCTGAGACACAGGACATGTGCAGATGACATAGTACTTCAGCTAATTTTGATTAAAGCTTAGATATATGCAATTTAGGTTTGCAAATGGTCTGAGCTGATGCTTGACATTTTGAGCTTATGTTATGAAAGGCTCTACACACAAATTACAGAATGAAGACATGATTAAGATTTCAGCTCTGAAGTTGCCAGCTCTGTATATTTAATTTGCCTTTTTTTTCACTATCAATGGCAAATGGCAGCTTGGCCTGAAATAGCAGCTCAGAAATGCCCCCTTTTTAATTTGCATGTAAATTTGGCATCAGGTTTCAGCTTCAGGATTCAGTCCCCTCCTGTTACAGCAGTGCTTGAACACCAATGGCAGTACAGGACAGCTTTTCTAAGACTCATGTCTACCTCTTTCCTTTCCTATTAAGTCAAAACTCCAGTTCCTCTTTCACATGCTGACTGCTGGATGCAGAAAAGCCATGGCCTCATGTGGTCCTCTCTGACACAGTCGGTATTTCCAGTCGTGTAGCTCCCAACCTGCCTCCATGCTCTTGGTGAAGTTCAGTTCTTGAGATGAGGCTCAAGTATCAACCCTCCAACCCAGCTCCCTGACTTTCTCCAGCTGACACCAAGGTTTTCAGGTGTTAAGATAGATGTCCAGCTCTCCTTCCTTGTAATGGTCAAGTCCTGCCCTGCTCTGGGGCTGTATTCAAGCTACCTTCAGAGCTCAGGTCCTGCAGAATTTCTCCAAAATGACGTCAACACACTTGAATGAACAAGAGATTTTCCCAGTAATTACTGAGTCCAGCTGAAGGGAGTGGTGAGAGCCAAAATTTCACAGTTTAGTACAATTCTTTATTAGCTTGAAAGTTCATCATAATAGCTTGTTACCTACAGTTCATTGCTCTCTTCCACAAAATTTATTATCTGGTATGGGTACATTAACCACCTTCCCGTTCTCAAACAATTATATTACTCAACTGACAAGGAATATACTTTCAAAGTGACCCATGACCAAGCTATTCTGAGTGTGAAATCTCTTTAGCCAAACACATGAATCTAAATTGATTATTACAATCACAAAATGGTTTGTGTTGGAAAAGACCTTAATATCATCCAGTTCCAAACCCTTGCCATGAGCAGGGACACCTTCCACTAGAGCAGGTTACTCTAAGCCTTGTCCAACCTGGCCTTGAATACTGCCAGGGATGGGGCAGCCACAGCTTCTCTGGGCACCCTGTGCCAGCGCCTCAGCACCCTCTGGGTGGTCCCTAGTTCTAGTCACTGAGTGTGTGACTTGTAGGAGGCTCTCTAGAAGCAGAAGGTTTCCAAAGCCTTGGTCCATGGTGTAGGCACATCTTACAGTCTTCACACCCAGGGTTTGAGCCTTTGCCATAACCTGCAGGAGCTGAGAAGGGAGGAGCAGA
The DNA here is from genome assembly GCA_024733675.1 of Psilopsiagon aymara. Lineage (NCBI taxonomy): Eukaryota > Metazoa > Chordata > Aves > Psittaciformes > Psittacidae > Psilopsiagon > Psilopsiagon aymara. Next base: position 17,964 of record JANRGW010004524.1, on the reverse strand, counting down.
ATTGCAGGACGACTTTTCAGGGTGAGTATTTTATGCCAGGCATTTCCTTTTCTTCCTGAATGAGTAGGGGCTGGAGGGACACAAGGTTGTGATTCAGAGCAGATTTATGACATTTAAAAGGTGCATCAGCTGCCTGCCTTCTGGCCGTGAAGGAGAGAGCTGTCATCACAGTGAGCCTAAGATATAGAGGCTTGGACTTTACCCTGACCCCATGGGAAGGCACTGCCTAATGAACTGGATGATTAACATGTCCACCTGTCTTAGAACAGGGGACAGCAGTTAATGAAGACCAGAGCTGCAAGACAGCAGCCACCAGAGAGCAGGGACAGGCGTGCATTCGATGGACCAGTTTGCACAGCTGTGTTCTGTCCTGGTGACTGGAGCAGAGGCAATGAAAAAGTGCGACTTGATAGAGCTACCTTTTACTTCCCTTTAGTAAAAACTTTGGTTTCCTAATGGAAGAACGAACGTTTACAGGTTTTCCCCACTTCTGTGTCTTTTATTGGCAAACTCCCATGCTTCCAATCAAAATGAGATGTTTCTATGCAAATATCTCCTTGGCTCCAGAATCCAACTCTGAGCTCTTTCCGCGGCCCTGGGCTGCTGTGCACGAATGCCTGTGATGCTGCAGACCTGATGGACCGCCGCTTGGAGGCAGGGCCCACGGTCACTGTCCTTGGAGGTGAGGACAGCAGGGGCTGGAGAGCCTGAGGTGATGCCTCGCCAGCCCAGTTTGAGTAACAACCAGAGAAAGTTGCGACAGCACAGCCCTTCCAGGCACCCTGAGACCTGGGCATTAGGAGATTTGTCCTTTTCACCAGAGCTTCACTGCTGCTAGACACAGAGCAAAGACCAAAGTGGCAGCAGTTACATCCCTGCAGCTCTGCTGCCCCTTTCAGTATGGCTTTCACCATCTGCTCCTAAAAATGCACTGGTGACTCAGCAAACAAAGCTCTTTAAAGCCTTCCCAATTCTCTGTATCAAAATCATGGCCAAATTGTGCCCACCTGGAGCTTCAGAGACCAGTTGCTCCTGTGCAGGTGAGTGCATGTGTGTCCAGAACTAAGCTGAGGTCTGTCCTGCTCTGGGTACCAGCCCCTTAGTGATGTCCTAGGCCAGCCAGGGGCTGCCTGCACTTCAGTGACATGGTTTCTATTCTGAATTCTTCCCCTCCCTTCCTAAAGACATCATCTCTTTGCTGCAGAAGCCCTTTGTAGAAAGCTAATTCAGGGAAGAAAGAGGAGCCAGCTTAATTGATCAAAATGTCACCTACTTATATACTTGTTCAGCTTCTAGGAATTAAGATTAATATAGTGTGTGTTTTATGTTGAAACCAAGCACTTCATACCAAACCAATAATAGCTGAAGACTAAGTATGCAGCCCAGGGTGTCCATGTGTGGTACAGTACTGAGCAGAAGATTGAATGAAATAACAAAGTTTGAGCAGTCAGAATCAATATGAAGGAGGTGCCCTTTAGACTGGCTATTTAACTGCAGCCAGATAGAATCAAGGTTGAAAACGAAATTGCCCAGCAGCAAGACACAAGAACATGAATTTTAAGGTCTCTTTATTGGCACAGATGTGACTTTATACCATGTCTAGATAGTGGGTGATCTAATGACCCACAGAGGGATCTCTGCTGGTCACTGGATAAGCAATGCCATGGGAAGGGCAAGTGAGGAGGAATGGGAACAGCTAGCAGCCCCCGATGTGGAACCTGACTCCATGCACCTTGCTGCTGTGCTGCAGGGAGCCAGAAGGGAGCCAAGAAACAGGGCTCTCCTTTCCTGGATAGACAGCCTGTGCCAGCATGTTCAGAGAAGCTCTGCACAGGTTGCAAAGCACTCTCCATCTAAAAGACTTACACAAGAGCCCTCAGTGCCAGCGCTGCAAGGAGTCAGATTCAGTGTGTCCACATGGACAGAATCAGTTACGTTCATGGATCATCAAAACAATGTCTTGGCCAACCATCACTATTCACAGCACATTTCACACATTATACTTAGGCACCTCAGCTCTGCTGTTAGTCCCATCATGCAGGATCATCTCACTAAGTCCTTTGTCAAGCCCAGTCTGGAAAGCCTTTGCTTTAATTTGAAGTCGATGGACAGATTTGCAATCCAATTTCAGTGCAGCAGAGGAGTCTGGGGACAGAGAAAGAGGTGCCAGGATTTCCTTTTGCCTTTAACGTGGACTGTACTGGCAGTCAGGACAGAAGTAAATGTTTCAAACCAGGCATAATTTCTCTCCTTGATTATTGGCTGGAGAGCAGATACTGCTCCTTTACAGTACCTTATGTCCTGGCTTCTCCCACTGTTCCCATTACAGTGGCTCCACTGAGCAGGGTCTAGTGTTGTGCTTTCTGGATGCAACAGAAAATATGCTTCTTTCAGGTCCAACATGCTTTCTACTCTACAGCCGCTATATCTGGAGAAGCAGCAAACAGAATCTCGCAACTTAGGAGAGGAAAGCTCTAGCAGATGCACCAGTGCTGGTTCCAAGGTTAGTGCTGTGTAGTGCTGTGTAGGGAAGATGAGTTTCACAGTGGGTCCTCCACTATGCCACCTTAATATGCACATAAGCGTGTGGATTAGACATCAAATACTTTGTCCTTACTGCCTGGGCCTTACCTTCTTGCATACCACCACCAATTTTCATTCCACAGAACCACTGAATATCTCTGTTCTCACCACACTCACAGAGCAAGCAGAGATTTCTGTATCCTGAAAATGGAGAGAAGCCCCATGCCAGATCCATGTTCATTTATTAAACAGGGAGGATGTCCAAGAGGTATGACATAGGGAATCAGTGCAGTCCATCAGACAAAGGGACAAAGTAAAGGAAGAGAGGGATGAATAGAGAAACTGAGCTGGGGCACACCAGGTTAACTTTCCTCCCTCAAATGTGTGAAAGGTAAGTATGGACAATGCATGCTCTGGCTAGTTCAGGAAAAGGCCATCTGAAATCATATTCCACTCTTGTGAATATTTGAGCCCACAGGTCAGACCCAAGTGAAATGATTGATTTCCTCACAGCTGACCACATCAGCAATGCCAGCTAGCAGCTGCAATACTTTAATCTTCCTATGGCATTACAAGTTCAGAAAGCACCTGGAAGAAGAGGCAACAATAATTCTGAATGAATACACAGAAGTCCACAGGATGAAGCAAGCCATAGTTTATGGGAGATGTGGGTTAAGAGACAATCTTCATGGCAGGACCTACAGAAAGAAGACCTGGCAGGACCTACAGAAAGAGTGAGCAGGAAGTGCATTGTAAAAAGACTCCAGAAATGAAGCTCTTGGCAACCGCAAGGTAATGCTGACACTTGGGGGATTTTTCACAGCAGAGGAATACCTCATGCAGTGCCCTTGGTAGAAGCATCAAATCTGACTGTAGAGGTGTGGGTACTGCAGCAGCACTGGCATGGGCTGCCTTTGGGTGTCTGAAAAAGCACAGAAGGCAGCTTTGCAAAATACTTCTTTCTCCTCTTGGTGTTTCCCAGAGTAGAAGCTGGAGTGGGAGTAAGAGCACAGCAAAGGAGAGAAAGGGCTGTGCTTAAATCTTTCCTTGCACGTTACTTGAGGCTCAGCCTCTATGCAAATACAGAGCAGAAGTTGTGATGTTCCCAGTGGAGATGCAGCACACTCTTCCCATCAGGACAGGAACAAAATCACTATACCTTCTCACAGCTCTTTCCTACCCCTGGTGTTACTTTCCTTATGATGAAATGATGTTGAAAAGGAACTCTAATTTAGTTCTGTGCTTGCACTGGTTAGTCCAGAGACTCCTGCTGTAGATGACTGTGAGGATGCCATGCACCAGGCACAAGTGTTTCTCATTTTATTCATCCAGCAGAGCATTTGCAGTTAATACAAATCACCCTAACTAAAATATCTATATTCATAAAAACCCCCAAACCTTCAAGTAGGCAGCTTGATGGCTTATCTGCTTGAAAAGTAGCTCACCTGGGACAGGCAGTTTGCAAATGCCATTAGCCCAGTAGGGCTCAGGAGTTCTCTGATTTTGCCAATGTACCTTTTATTTGGCAATGTGGTGTGAAAGAAGAATAAATCCCCCCAGCCTGTCACTCTGTAGATACACATTGCACCAAGTTCAATTGTTCAAGCTTTCTGCCAAATGGCAGGCTTGCCAGCTAGAGACAACGATGTTTAATTTATGAAGGGCTGAGTTTTAATCAGTTTTTTATTGTTTGTTCCAGCAATAGATCAGTTTAATGGCAGCCTAAAAAATGCACCATAAGCAAATCTCACACATGCCATTCTTCTCCCAGTGAGATAACTCACATCAGAAGTTTGACATTGGTGCATGCTGGGAAATAGGCAACCTACAAAACTCAGTGCTTAAAATAAGTGACCAAGTTGCGGTTCTGATGGCGTTTGTGGGTTGGTGGATACTGCTGCAGTAAGGGCAGATTTAGAGATAAATCTGTATTCAGAGCCTTTTCGCACTGAATCATGAGATTCCTTTTTATAACCAAGAAAGCAGACCTCTCTTTCAAGCTTGGTCACAGAGCTAGTGTATAAACAGTGTTACTGAGCACCTCCTTCAAGCTTGGTCATGAGGACAGTCAAGCACAGGTTGCCGTGCACACTCCATTCTTGGAGGTGTTCAAGACCAGGTTGAATAAAGACCCGAGACGCTTTGTCTGATGTCAGGGCTGGTATTGATTGGAGCAGGGGGTTGCAGTAAGTGTCTTCCAGTGATTCCCTTCTAACCTGTGAGCCTTTATCTTCCCTTTATAGAACGCTCTCCCCATCCACCAAAACAATGTCCAAAAATCCTTGGTTAGAAATGAGACAGATGTTGAGAAAAGCAGTGTCCCGGATCACGCTGCCTTGGTCACTCTGAACATTTCCAGTACTTGGAACCACATGAGAGCATACCTGCTAACAGGGACAAAACAGGTGAGGAGACTGTGTAGGACCAACAGGCCCCACTCCTGAGGGAAGACACATTACACCAAAATAGTCTCCAGAGCAAGACACGGGAAGTTCTCAGCTCCATGCAGAACAACAGTGGGATTGTTCTGTGCTAAAGATATAATGCTGTAGGGTCTGCAGACACTGGGCTGGCTCACTACTTAGTTGCAGAAAGGCTGAGATTTCCATACTCCCAGGTTTTGCAAGGCTTTTGCAAAATCAGGCAGATTATCCCAGAATTAGGGGCCCAGGAAACACTTGCATGTAGTCAATAAAACAGGCCCTGGCGAAATTTCACGATGGACATCTTAGATCCTGGAGCAAACTCATGGAGCAGGTAACCTGAAAACCTCAGATTTTATCTCCCTGGCACTCAGATTTCTGTTGCACAGTTGGAAACTGCGCTTTGAGTCTCCTTGCTACTGAGCCATCAGAAACTTGCAGGATGGAATGGGCTGCTGGGCTTTCTGATGCAGGGACACCAGCCTGCGGGGTCTACCGCACATCTGGGGAACCATTGCTATGCTCTGCATGACAGGTACACTCAGTGAGCAGGAACAGGGGGTGTATCTGATCTTGCAAATTTGGTTGTTTGGGGTTTTTTAATTCTTTGCAAAAGGATTTCACAATGCTCTGGCTCATGGGAATTAAAAACCAACCAAACAATGTCACTGAAGTCCACTATGGAAATAGGAATATAAAGCAAACATTTCCAGCAAATTGGGAACCCTGCTTGCCAAAGCTTGCAGGGGGAGGGATGGTTTGTTCAGAAGTCATATAAACTGTTGAAAACATCTCAATTTTTGCTGCAATAATGAATTTCAAGAACAGAATAATTGGGAAAGAAACCCAGAGATTCTTCAGTTTTTGACATTTAAGGAAAGAGCTGAAGAAGACTGTTTTATATTCACTACATCCTTTGTTGTGATGTAAAGAGAAGCTTCAACTCTGGAATAGCAGCAGGAAAGGGCAGGGAAAGGGAAGATCTAGGGGATCTCATTTCTAAATGCAGCAATGGTTTAAGTGATGACAAAAACGGATTCTGACTTGCTAATTAGTTTTGCATAATGATGACTAAACTTGATTACAGCATGAACCAGTCAAATGTCTTTGTAGCTCATAGGCTTACTGTGTGCTCCAATTAAAAGGGTTAGGTTTGTGTATGGCTCACAAGGTGTTACCTGGAGACTATATAATGTACAAAAGGGTGCTCTGAGCTTTTGGTGTTTCAAATGGCTGCTGCAGCAAATTAACTTCTGAGAAGGGATTTGATAGCATCTATTTTATCATACATCCAAAAGCACGTCACCGATTCTCTACAAGCTTTTACTCTTTTTTTTCCTCCTAAACAGCTAAACAAATGGAGAATAAAGCCTTCATTATCTGTTCATCAGTTGCCATCTCTGCCAGCAACTGCAGGAGCTCTCTCCCTGCTATTTTTCTCTCTTAAGAAGAGCTGAGAGAAAATCTGACCATAAAACTCCCTGACACTGTGTGTGTGTAAGTGTATGTGTAGGGGGGAACTCTTGGATTGGGCAACACATTGAATACCTTCCTGAAACACAATTCACTGTCCCCTCAAGTGAAGGACACAAGGCTCTTGCAGTGTCTCACCACTCCTGTGGTCCCCCTGGTTTCCCCTTGCCAAACTTGCATCCATGCAGAACCCCACTCAGTCCCACAGGCTGGGATGCAGCCTGGATGTCAGCTGTACTCCAGCAGTGAGTTGTGCTGGTTGCTGTGTTGCTGTGCCCCCAGTTCAGAGGGCACCAAGACCCCCACAAACACAGTCACGTCCAGATTTGGACCACACCATGACTGCTGGAGCTCCATCTTGATGTAACTCCCAGTGCTGGAAGAGCTCTGGCTTGCACTGGGAACCAGCTTGGGGTTGAGGACTGGTGGGTTGACATCCAGTGATTGACCCCAGTCTGAGTCTTTCTTGAGGCTTGTGCCAGCTCCACATTCCCTTGAGAACAACACAGAGGAAGGGACAAAACTGTCCTCCCCTCCACATTCCTATCGATGAGGGCTGCTGAATACGTATAAGCTCCCCTTCAGTAGCTGGTGAACTACCGGGTTTGCCCCTGACTCTGATTAACAGCATCTCTGCCTGGCTGTGGGAGAGGAATATTTTACATCACCTTTAGCACCCTGAGGTGTGGTCCCGTAGGTCCAGTGCCCGAGCGGGGAGGTTCAGCTGGGGTGGCGTTTTGGTTATGAAATGGCTGGGGCGAGGGTGGAGGAGGACTGAATTAGAGCTGGGAAACAACAGTTCATTTGGCACCAAGTTAGCGGAGTTATGGATCCCAGGAGCAGATGCTGTTTGCTTCACACCGCCCTCCCGCTTCTAAAATGCCGGAGATTGCAGCACTGCCGATGTGGTTTCAACCTGCATGAATGGGAAAGTCCTGTAGGCCTTACAGCTACTCTATCTACTCAGCCTCCCAGGGTCTTCCAGTCCAACACATCACTGTGCAGTCCTGGACCATCTCTCCAATAGCAACGGAAAAGTCCTTGACCCCCAATTCTCCCTATTCCCAAATGAAAGGTTTTGCAGGCAACTAGCATGCACAAAATGGGCTCAGGCTACAGAACTGTGTAACAACACACTTCTAGCTCTCATACATCCTGAAATAGAAATGGACAGGATCTTTTCCAAAGGACAGGGGAGTTGCCCATAACCTACAGGTCTCATTAGAAGATGAGGCAAGAGGAAGAGCTGGGGAATTCCAGACCAGCTTGACTTTGATATTCTAAAAAATACTGAGGCAAATTATTAAACAATCACTTTGTAACCGTTAGAGGATAAAAGGAAGTAAGAAACAGCCAACATGGACTTGTCAAGAACAAATCATGTCAAACTAATCTAATCTCTTTCTCTAATGGGGTCATTGGCCTATGGACAGACAAAAGTGATAGATATGATATATCTTGACTTTCATAAGGCTTTTGACACCATCTGGCATGAGAGTCTCCTACAAGTAGGGAAATAGGATTGAAAGCAAATCATACAGCATGGGAACAATTTAAAAAACATTAGACTTTGAATTTAATATCAGGAATCTCTTCTGAGCCATGGAAAGTGATTTAAGTCTCTCAAGCATCTGTCCTGGGCCCAGTTCATTGAAAAATATTTGAACTTAGAATTCATGCAGAGCAACAAATTCAGAGCAATACTCATGCAGAGAATATACAAGAATCTTGTGGAATTGATGTTCATACTGTTTTACAAATAGAAAATACACAAAACCCTCTATCAAGAAAGAATCATGTGTTCTAAATCTCTTTCAAATACATCCCTAAAATACATATATTCCTAGAACCATTTCAGTTTTAATGAATAACGAAATTACTCATTGATATTTCCAGAATAGGGACACAAGTTTATTGTTTGGTAAATGTCTGGTTTTGCTATAGGTAAAGAACAGATTACTTGATGTGGCTCAGTCTTTTCTAGCTATCTGACCTCAGAGAGAATTATTCCAGCTGTACAATTTACCACATCTGACAGTGCCACAATTCCACGGGAGTTGAAAAGACAGCTATTTGTTTCAATCTATTTGTTAGCAGATTAAATGGTGGAACTGATCAGACATGGCTAAACTCCTAAATATGGACATCTGTTCAATTTTAGATACCCGAGGGTACCCCATCTGGCCTCCAGCTGCCTGTTTGGCAGGGTGCTGCACCTGTGAGCCCCACATCCTGACTGTCAGATGCACCAGGTTCTTTTGAGTACCCAGCACATCTGAAGTACTATCACACTGAGGCAACTGAAGAAATCTCCTGACAGCTTTGTGGATAAACTAGGAGGTGAGGGGATGACGATGCCAACACGTGATTCAATTAGAATTGTCTTGCAAGATCAAGATGAAATGCAATAAGGCAAGTGAGAAGTCAACACAAAGAGGAATCAAACGCACAAACTGAAGTATGGTTAAACAAGAGGTACCACCATTTCAGAGACTTATCTGGGCGTTAGGGTGGGTCCTACAAAGGGGATGGCAAGCTTTGCCACTGACCCCACTTCACAGCAGGAGCTTGTCAAGGAAATGATCCTCACTCGGGGCACTGCACTGTAAGGACAATAGAGACAAAACAGAGCTGAAATGAAAAGAGAATGGACAGAAGCTGAAAACAGATTATATGAGAAAAGATTGAAGAAAGTCAGCCAGTCTTTTTTCCCTAGAGAAGAGTAAACTTTCACAAATAAGGATGTGAGAATGGTGTAAAATATATACCAGCTTGTCCTGAAGCAAAGAGTGAATGATTGTTCTCCATCTCCTCCCAGGGTAATTGGCCTGCTTTGCAGCAGAGGAGATATATGTTAGACATTAGAAAAGTGCCCAGCTACCAGGATAATTCTGTACAGGAGCAGGCTACCCAAGGGGGCATGGGAATCCCCTTTTCCCCTATCTCAAGCAGATAAATGACTCCAAGAAACAGACTGATGACTCTGCGGCCTCTTCCTGTTTTGCCAGGACCAGGATCAAGTGCTTTGGCCTTTTGAGCCTCCTGCTTTAAGACTGTACAGTGAAAGGAAACATTTGTGCAGCTGGCTGCCCATGAATTAATCTCATGCCTGAATATGGCCAGTTGTTCATAGCTGAAGCCACCACAACATTACACTTGGACTGCCAATTCCTGAACAGGAGGACCTCTACATACAGCAGGAGAGGTACACTGGACAACGGCACAGCAATGGTAAGGAGAGCCATCTGTATGGCAAAAGGTTAAATAGACCTGATCACTGTCTCAGACTTGGTTTGAGGGAAGGATGCACCTGCCTCTGCTGTAAAGTAGCTTCATATTCTCCACTGAGAGGAAGCAAATCAGCAGTGCGTCACGAAGCTTTAGAGATGGCAGGATCAGCACTGGGAGCAGAAGTAGGTGGAGGTGGGGGAAAGTCTTCCAGCAAAAATCTAGATTTTATTGTTGTGAGAAATGTGATTTTGCTGAGATTTTAAAAATTGTGGAAGAAAAATGCTTAAACCTGACAGTTCCCATTAGTCCAAACGTTAATTTTTAAACACTTATCTCTGCACGATTCCAAACTTTGGCAGTGCTGAGTTTCCCCATGCATTGAAAGCCCTTCTGCTGCTTCTACATGCCCTCTCTTTAGGCATTTTATGGGGTGGTGAGTTGCAATTCTGAGCAATGTCTAATAAACTCCTTATCAGGACTTCAGCCAAAAATGAACAGCTTCTTCCCCAACCCCTTTAAGACAGAAGAGACCTTCTGTCATATCCTCTTCTCCAGTGCAGACAGGCAGGACCTCCATGACCCAACACCTCCTCAGCACTTTGCATGCTCTTCCCCAGATGTGGCCCATACTTTTTTGCAGCCCAGACTTCATTTCACTGCATTGACTTCTTCCTCAGGTTTTGATTTTAGACTAATGTGGACAAATCATCGTTCTCCTTGCAGAGACACTGACAGTAAGATGGGTAATGACTGTCATTTGTACTGATAAACTGGGATGCAAAGACACCCTCATTGTTACTGGTAGGTATTTCTCTGCAACAGCACCAGCCTTTTTTTAATGGCAGGAAGGAACTACCAGAGCTCGCAGTCAGCACTGAGGCAGAGGCTCGTAGTTTAGCACATACTTTAATTAATTATGCCATATTAATAACAGTACTTAGATAAGGTCCTACACAGTTCCAGACTGAGTCAGTGTGAATGCTTCCAGAAGCTGATGTGAACCTGGTGTGGCCTGCATGTTTACAACACATTCTTATCACACACATTTTGTATTAAGGGGTCTTCAGGCACTAGCAAAACCCCCAAAAAACTTATAACTAAATGCAACAAAAGAGACAAATTCACAGGCCTGCTTCTTTTGAATGAGTACCTGCCCAGCAAGCTACAGAGTCCATCTCTGCTTGCCAGCTTTCATCTTGGCTTCATGAATCTCTTGTACATACATGTCTCTAGAGGTATATGATCTGCAGTATGCATCATGTGTGGAGGGAAGGGTTAAATTCCCTCCTGTGGTAATTCTACAGTAATCAGGGATACCATTTGGGTGTAGATTTCTGGACCTTCCAACTGAGTGCATTAGAATTTGGCCTTCAGGTACTGAACCACTAATTCTCCTGTCTGCTGAGTCCCTGGATGAGATACCACCATCAGGTCTCTGGACTGGTCCCCAGGACTTGGAGGTTGTCTTGTCATACAGCAGGGTCCACTGCTCTGCAGATACTCCAGAGCAACAGTGTACTTCTGAAGTACTGGCTCCACTGCTATGTTTATCAAGCAGATTCACCGTCTTAGCTTTGGCAATATCCCATAAGCAGCATCTCGTGTCACTCAAATTCAGTTAATGCTGGGCATCTGAATGTCCTGAAGGACGTGGACTTTAGTCCTGCAGTGCTCTGTAGAGAAAAGTTTCTATAACTTAACCAGGCATGGTTGCTTCTAGGAGATGGAGACCAAGCTAAGAATTCTACCCAGCCCCTGCACACTAAATGCTGCTGATTTTCTTTACACTTCCTCAGTAAAGCATATAAACTTCCACCCACTTTAAGCATATTGAATCCTGCTTCTGATGTTCCGAGGGCTACCCATTCAGATTAAAATTAATTGATGCCTGCTCAAAAGCCTTGGTGCTTTGCATCCTCAAACGCCATTTCTTGTGCTTGCTAAGAAAAGTTTGCTGGTGTTAGACAGGCTCCTGTCTCCTGCAGAGTTTGAGAGCTCTTCACACAGTTACACAAACCATTCAATATTTAATTGCTCTTTCTTGACTATATGGATGTTTTCTTAATGTATTAGTTCAGCAGAGCAATAGCAATCTCCCAGCTTGTCGCCTCCATCCCAGATCCTTGCAGAGCATCACTCACTCAGTCCTGCACGCTCAGCTCCTTGCAAGGCTCTTCTGCAGCAGCACAGGGGCCCATGTGCAGCATCTCTTGCTGCAGAGCACCACAACATGATGCCCACACAGACAACGGGGACACCCAAGAGTCCACAGAATGGCCTTCTCCATAGCGCATGACCTTGACATGAGCACATGAGCTTTTGAACTTGGACACGTAGAGGCCTTTTGGAGTTTATCTGCACCCTAATCTTCTTTGCTCCAGATGCATCCTTCCTACTGTGCCTCAGTTCTATTCTCACATCACCCACCTCTCTTTGAACGCCTCTCTTTTGAAGAAGTTTTCCCATACTTCAGGAAAAGCAGTCATTCACAGGGAACATTTTGATTTGCAATAAAACCCATCAAAACATGTAAGATACGTTTCCTTTTCATAACAGAAAAGATAAAAAAGATGGTTTTGAGGGTTTTTTTTTGTTATTTTCTTTACCAATGCCAGAGTTGCCAGTTTTGGGGGTGATCTTTCATTTTGTGAATAGAACGTTCTGGCAGCGTCCCATCAGCCTTGCTGTGCCTTACTGCCACCTGCAAACACTCCCTGATAGCTGCTTACTGCATCAGCTGAGCACTGAGTATTGCCTGCCTACATCCAGGTCCTGGTGGTGGGTTTTGTGGGTGTCTCAGGCTCTTGGATGCCTCTAAAGTAGTCAGAGCTCTAGATGCAGTTTTGTCATTGCCTGGGAGATGGGTGTTAACTATCTGTCAGAAAGTTTGAAACCATTCTTCATAGCAGAGACTATTAAAGAAACAGAAAGTTGATTCCAATACAACATGCACCCATGCACAGGAAGCAAATTTCTAGATGCGGAGAAAGCTGTAAGGCACTAAGCACAATAATAAACCTTCAGCACTGCTTGCCAAGAGTGTTCTCCTTTAATTCCTGTGGTTTTTGTTTCATCCAGGAGCATGGTTAATTTTCACAGCTTGAGAGATGTTGGGGCCTGACCCTTCAGACAAACCATTTTCCCTGGGAATTGCCTCCTCCATTAGGCATCTTTACCTGGGGCAAAGCTCAGCATGTTATAGCTGTACTCTCAGGTATCCCACAGAGTATATGTGTATATATATATATATATATATAACACCCCTTGGGCTTTCTCACAGATTTCTATCTATCTCAGTCATTAATCAGGATGATCTAGCAGCCTTACTGAAGAAGCCTTGCTTTACAAAGATGCTCCAGAAATATGGTCTCCTGCTGGATAGACCCAGGTAGGTTGTCGCCTTCTTTATCAGCTGAGAAACCCTTCATTAGAGTGCACGTATCACTTCCCATGAAGAACAGGCTTTCAAGGGAGATTTTAAGCACCTCTCTGCTTATAAATATTTAATCTTTCTTTAACAGGTACCTCCGGAAACATTCAGTGTAAAGAGATGTTAATAGCTGGAGAGAATATGTCTAACTGCTACCTCTACCTATGCAGCAGGGGAAACGGGAGGACACGACATCCCAGCCTGGGAGAAAGGCTCAGAGATGCAAAATCATGGGTTATTTTTAACGTTTGCAGGAGCTGAGGTGGAAGCCTCTGCCTTTAAATAAATCCAGACAGGCACAGACACTCTGAGATGTGAACATGTACCTACGCAAGTTTGGAGGTACCATGTGGGCAGTGGTGCCAGTGGCTGAGACCAGCTAGAAGCAGTAATGGGAAACCAGAATTGGGCTTCTCGGGGTTTTTAATGAACAAGACAGCCATCAGCAGGCTTCGGAAGGTAGGGAGAGCAATACCCCAAGGCTCAGGGTTGAATCCAGTACCCAAACAACTAATGTTCATTTAAGAGGCAAGTCTAGGGTCCACCAAAGACGACAGTGTTAGCCCACCAACAGGGCCAGGTGAAAGGGCAAAACCCGAGAAGTGTGAGTCAGGAGTAAATTCAGGACCTTGAAAACCAAGTTAATGATCACACAGCAAGAGGAAATGTCAGAAACCTTTTAAATGCTTGCTGGTGGGCCAGGGCACTGATCAGGCTCTCAGCAAGACCTCTGGAAGACTGATGGTGGGCAGGACAGTGTCCATACTGGGGTTGTTCTGTTTGATCTTTACATGCCCAATGTAACATATATCTTGGCATAGTCCTGTGCTAAAGCAATATGGGCACCTGGAGACCGAGCAGGCCAGTGGGCATCTCCACACAGTTACAAGGGAAGAAAAGAGGCAGAATTGTCAGTGAAGGACTTATCCAGGCTTTGCAGTCATTGTACTGGGAGTGAGCTGCAGAAGTGTCACAGCTTTTGGCATCTGACGGGGCAGCAATGCCCTCTGTCCTGGAAGTGGCTGAGTTTTCATCCTACCTGGATCCTGACAACGTAGAAAGGGAAAGACAGTAGAGAGGATAAATCACTGTCTGACATTAGTGCACTTTGGTAAGCCTGCAGTCACTTGCTCATGTCGCATTTACCTTGGTGTGAATAAAACCGTATCTGGCAGCTTGTAGTGAACCAGGTCTGCAGTTTATCTTCACTGCCTGCACCTCTTGACCCTACTTCCATCCCTCAGATGCCTGAACCAAGCTTTCAGCATGAAAACATGCTAGTTGGCTACCAGCATCTTTGCAGTAAGGGAATATCACTCCAAGATGAAGCGCGGCAAGTGAAGGACTGATAAAAGTAAGGAAATGAGAGGTCAACTTGAGAGGAGGAGTAGTTAATCTGTGCTTCTCCATAAATATTCAGAGCTGGTTCCTCAGTATGCACTGCAGAGTATTGCCAGAGGTAAAAATAAGAGCTGGGGTGCGGGAGGGGGTTTATGTATTGATTGATTTTAAGTACCCTTGCTGAGATACATGGATGCTCATAACCTCTGTGGTATCGTGTTTGCTGCTGGAGTTCTGTGGTCCTCCACAGATGAGCTCCTTCTGCAAACAAAGAAATCTGCCTGCTGATCACCTGCAATAAACATGGAGCATCCCTCACCCTGGTCCCCAGTGCCAGAAAAAACTATTCCAGGAATGTCTGCTCAGGAAAACTTGATGAAGGACTTTAATCTATTTATAAAATCTGAAAGGAAAACTTATCGTAGGCTGTAAGTCCCTGCAGAGGGAAGAGATTTCTGATTGCTGGGGGCTTTCAGTCTAGCGAACAAAGACAGCCTAAGATTCAGTCACAAGATGTTGGAAGCAGACAAAGTCAGACCAGAAATAATGTGTTACTTGGGAACTCTGAGGGACTTTGGGGTTATGAAGTTATGAAGTTATGAAGTGAGAAAACATTTCTTGACTGCCTGGAGTCTTTGAGCGAAGATTCAGGGTCTTTGTGGAAATCATGCTTCCTACCCTCACCAGTGCTGGGGTGACATTCTGGATCCATGGGGTGGATTTGGTGACTGACACAAATTCATCCTCTGTGATGACCACGGTCCCTTGAGGTCTGCATCCAGGACATCTCCTGCAGGTTGTTCACGGGTTTCTCAGGGAGTCACTGGGAAGGGGGAGCTCGTCTCTGCCTTGAAAACTTCCTTTCCTGATCATTCTCCAGACGTGTCAGGCTTTGCAGAGCTACTGGTGACTCATAGACCGGTTTAACCTGGGCACCCCCAGAGCTGTGCTTTGGAAGCTGGATCATCCAGGTGAGGGAGTCAAGACGTGTCTACACTGGGCTGCTCTAGTTTGTCCCCAGGGAACAGCTTAGCCTGGATTTAATATTTATTATTTTTTATTATTTTATATTATTATTTCTTATTTTAATATTATTATATTTATATCACCTCCTTTCCCTGCACTTTCTTCCTTGCGAATCTGGTCACTGAGTCTGGTGGCAGAGCTCCAGAAATGTTTCCTGCTGCAGACAGCCAGTGCTGGTCTGCTGCAGATTGGTGGGAGAGCTCTCTGCCTCAAGAAGCTCATCGATCTGAGCTTGAATTATTGCCACCTATGAACCCTTACATTTTCCTGCTAAACAACAGAATGTGTTGGGATTGGTTAGATGAAGATAAATAACTCCAGAAAGACAGATTCCCTCCTGAACAATTGGATGTAGAGGAAGAAGAAGCACTCGTGCTGGTAACAGCCAGTGATATCATGTCAGCAATGGAAGGGTCTCTGCTCACAGTCTGCCACACCAAGCAAGCTCTACGTGCTGTGTGGAGCTCTGCTAGGCACCTGAGGTGGGTTCTGCCCCTCATTCATGGAGATGTGCCCATCCAGGCAGCTCTGATCAGTGTGTGTAGACTGGTTTTGCAAACCTCTGTGCACAAGGGTATGTGGCCCCATGTGCTGAAGACCTCAGAAGAGCTATCATGAATTGATCCTCCCCAGTCTATCGTCCTGGGAAAGGGTCCTTTGGCCCCTGCAAAGCTAATGGGAAACAGGGTGGTTGGGTAATTTCTTAGTGTGCTCTCCAGGGGTAGCAGCAATCATGCAGGCTGTGTGAAACAGAAACACTCAGGAGCAAAGCCTCTGCAACTGCTGCACCACTGAATTGAAATTCTCATTCTGGTCATCTTTATTCATTCCCTGTACTTTGAGGCAGTTTTAAAGGTTCAGGTGAAGGCTGAGCCTGCAAGTTCTGGAAAGAGACATTGCTATTACTCAGAAATAATACCTATCAGAACAGACCAAACAAATGTGACCCTCGTTGCCTTCAGCCCTCTGCTAAGCCAGCTGCCCTGTCTCATCTTTGCAGTTCTCCCTCTCAGCTGAATCATTTAACATTGTGCAGAACTCATCCATCCTGCTGCAGCAGCCCATATTCTCTCAGCAAATTCGAGGTCTCAGCCAGCCAGCCAGTGACTGACACCACGTGTCACGGGCAACAGTGGGGATCCTTGAACAGTCCCCAAAGAGAGGGACAACCTGTAGGAAGAACTGTATGTAAAACGCTATAAAGGTGCACTGATTGATGGGGAGGCCAGAGCCGTGGCTTCTTCCCCTTCATTCTTGTGGTGTTCTGCCTTTTGACCTTGGAGAAATCGTCTACATTTTTGTGTTTGGGGTCTTTTTGGTAGGAATAATAATGATGTACAGATGGGACAAAGAGGTAGGGGGAGGGGGGGTATGCTCTGAGCTTCCCACTGGGAACATGAAATCTGGGGCTAGGCTGCTGAATGCGACCTGAATGTGGACTTGGGCTCAGATCTCAGTCTCAGAAAGTCTGAGAGATCCGTGGCACTGACAGCTAGGGCAAGAAAAGGAGATCTATGGTCAGGAAGGCTCCCAAAGGAGAACAGGGTGTGCCTACAGAAGAAAAAAAGTGAGTCAGTGCTGTGCAGGGAACATGCAGGGATACACAATACCTGGAGACAGTCTTGCGACTAAACCTGTACTGGGAGACCAAGAAGACATAAGGGTGATGGTCTCACTGATTTTATATGGTGACCTTTCCAGAGCTGAACTTCTCTGTTAGATAGTTTTAAATCACACTTTTCTTGGGATAAACTCTCCCTCCCTTCATTACATTTAGACACATATGACCCCTTGAACCTAAATTCCCCCTCTCTCTGCTGGGCCAGCAGTGTCCCAGTTTCTTCCCAGAGATCTGTGCATGAGATTTAAACTTGGTTAGCCAGCCCCTGCTCCTGTTCCACATGACTTGTTTTTCCAGCAGTATAATTCACAGTTGCCGACACATTAAGTACCAGCTGGGCAGCTCATCTTGTTAGTAGGATTATAGCTGTAATAACTCTAGAACCCATAGTTATGATAAATTTACTACCTAAATTAATAGCAGAAAATTAGCATTTGTCATGAACCTGATTTTTCCAGGGCTAGTTCTTGTACTGAGAGTTTTGGCCCCACATTTTGTTGCTGGGTTGAATTCCTCTTGGAAACATGTGAAAAGCTGAAGTAAGCATCTCCTGGGGAAGGAGACAAAGTCCAGCTTCCAAAGCCCTAGTGTGGTCAGCAGTGGATGCTCAAGATTTGCCCAGGGAAGCCCTGATCTATCCTTCCAGCTTTATGCAAGCAGAACTGGCAGAAAATACCAGGGGCATTTCAGAAGGGAATGGAGCAACACTGGTTTTTGGGTAGGTACTGGAAGAGAGAGGATGATACATGATACATGACCTAAAGGAGGAGGAGGATAAAATGGGGTACTTCAGGTCCAAATTTTGTTCAAAGCTTCCATCTTTGAGGGTGCTGAGGCGCTGGCACAGGGTGCCCAGAGAAGCTGTGGCTGCCCCATCCCTGGCAGTGTTCAAGGCC
>JANRGW010004522.1:0-12419 GCA_024733675.1 Psilopsiagon aymara | reverse complement strand
AGGAGCAGAGGGAAGAAAAAGGGGGAAGTGAGTGAACAAACTGCGTGGCTGATTTATGGCTTAAACCACGACAATCAGAGAGTGCATAAGTAATGGCTATGTTGTTTTAGTGAGGACCACATTTACGATGGACTCCCTTACATTCATTTTCTTACTTGACATCAACACTTAGAAATCATGTGCCTTTTTTTCATCTCTGCAATACTGCTGTATATTGGCCTGGGCAAAGGAAGAGAAGTTCTTCTTTGATTCTTGTTTCTAATCTATTGAAAGCATCCATTTATTTGATATGGCAAATAATCTGGTTTGTTTCAGTTCTGGTAGTGGGTGATCTCCATTTTGCCACTTTATTTTGCATCCAGATTAGTATTACAGGCGGTGTAATGTGGGATTCTACAAATAGTTGCTACCTGAAGCTGTGTGAGTTGCTCAGCCAGCTTTCCAGACCCACACAGACAAAAGTCCCATTGAAATGAATAGCTCTATTCATTTGTGAAAAGGTGAGAAGGGCTCTCAGTGCATTTATATAGCTCCTACAGAAGTCATCGAATCATAGAATAGTTAGGGCTGGAGAGGACCTTAAGATCATCTAATTCCAATCCCCCTGCCATGGGCAGGAACACCTCACACTAAAGTCACCAGCTTTAGTTTTAGAACAAAACTTGCTATCCTAATTGTTACAGTGCTTTGGCCATTTCTTAATTGTGCCGTTTGGACTTCTTTACACTCATGTATGGAATCTTTTTTAAGTGCCTCCCTTACTAAAACACTGCCAGCACATGGCAGAAAAACTGAAGAACACGTCCAGGTTTCTAAACTCCTACATGCAAGAGGAATTTCAATGACAGAAATAATCCCAGGAAAGTAAATGGGATTTGCTGTGCAAGTAAAATTACCTACATACAAGTTTGTAGGATTAGACATTAATTATTAGCTGTAAGGTTTTATAGGTTTTGCTTCTTGAAGGCTTTGAATTTTTGTTCAGAAGAGCTGATTTGGTACCTCTGGAACCACAGCCATTAAAATAAGGAAAGAAACATGGACAACAGCAACAGTTGTTCTGACCTACTCATTTTGGTGCTGTTGCAAAACCCATACCGTTGTCACTAGCATTTCTCAATTTCAACAAAGTGAAACTTCACCCTTTTTTTTGCAGATTGCAATTTCTGTGTAAGATTGGTGACATTTCATTCCTTTGAACTCTATATCATGCAAACTCTATGCATATGCCTGTTGGAAATATATCAATTAACTAAAAAATCAATTTTTCTAGTGTGTTTCTATTTTCAGCAAGTGTTGAGGCACAACCAAATGAGGATTTTCTTTTCTTTTATAAAAGCATGAATCTGCATATTGATAAAGAATAATGTCTTTTGCCCTGGCATAGATACACATTAGATGCAGAAGCCAAAGGATGCATTCCAGTAAAGATTCCAATCTGGCCAGTATTTATGGATTTCTGGAGACTTAGTCTTAATTATTCTGTTTAGCTTTCCTGTGCTGTTGCTTCCTCTTCATCATCAGCTTGACAACTCTTGCCTTCCCTTGGCTAGGCTCTTTCCCATTCCAGTCTAAGGTGCTGCTGACAAAATCATTAGCATAATCATATATTCTAAATACTTCTCCTTTTGGCATCTTGAACCCATTTATTGACTTCCCACCTACTCCCCACATCATTCTACTTGTTTTTACCTTCAGAATGCTACACAAAATAGAATTTGGTTTTGCCTATACCCTCTTTTTCTTCCATTTCCTTTTATGTTCCTTAGTATCTCTTACTACTGTTCCCTTTTCCACAAAGCCACCCGCCAACCTCCTTAGCTTTGTTACTTACCACCCCTGACTCTTGGAAATACAATGGAATACAGAGGGAAGAAAACACTATTTTTCACTTGTATGCAGTTGCCTCTTGTCTTCTTAAACCAAATTCTTCTTTACAGTCTTCCTAAAGAAAGCTAATGTTGTCACTTTTCACCCTCTAGCAACTGAAACTCCAGTTTTTGTCTGGCCTGCATGAACTCAGTTGCGGGATCTTTAGCTCCTTTGCTTTAATTTCTGAATAGCTCTGTGTGTATTTACAATATTACAGACATCTTTGAAACATAGGCAGTGAATGTAGGACGACAGACTAAAGAGAAACACCAGTGTTCGAATTCAGAGGGTGATCATCTTGATCTCATTTGCAAGCCATCACTGCAAAGTAGCAGTGACCCTGGCCTGCCTTTCTCTCACATCAATGTGCATCAGACAGATTTCCAGTAAGATGACTAACAGGATGCTGGAAATGGTGAGGGAAAAGGTAATCTGTGGACGTACTCTGTTCCAGGCACAGATGATGTCAGAGCAGAGCTTATACTTTGTGGATGCTCATTGCCTGCTCTCAGCTGAGATCACCACTCTTCCTGCAGGTGGTCAACTGCTCATTTAACCAGTTTGATTAGGGCTTGGGGTGTAACTCCTTTCATGATTTTCTGTGTCAGCAGAACTGGATGGGACCACATCTTTGATATAATATCTTGAAGATCTGTTACTTACAGTCAGTATTTCACTGTTTGATCTTCTATTTCAAAGGGACAATTTAGCTATTTGTGTACAGTAATCCCAACAAACCAGTTTTATTTAGCTTGTTGGGCCAACTTGACCAGACATTAAATACATGCAGCAAATATTAACATTTATTTTTCCTGTGTCAGGAAAACTTCACAATCCATTGTTTCTCAAGTAAATAGAAATTAGCAGCAGGGCCATAGCTTTTACTAAACCAGAGGTATCAGACATAAAAAGAACAATTCTGGGAAATTTAGACCTTTGGTTACACTATTCTCATGAGTAGAAGCCTCTAGCACAGCGTGATAAAGCATAGCTGGGACTGACTACTGAGTATTTTTCTCTTTTGCCAGCACAGCTGTTTACAGAATATCTTATAGCTACCTTATATAGGTAGCACCTCTTTCAATCTGGTTCTTGTATGTGTAGCACAGCCGTGTTTGACTGTTCAGGAGAGCAGTGATACCTTTAACGGATTCAAATATATATTTGCTAATGTGTTCAAATAAATCAGCAAATCACCTCTTTTCTTACAAGCCTATATGCTTTGGTCTGCGATCATACAAAGGACCTTAATTTTGGCAAGATGGCAATTTTTGGCAAACTTTATTATATTATCCATGTTAGCAATATCAATGTTATCAGTATTCTCAATAATCAGTATTATCAGTATAGCTAAATTACAAAATGTAATATCATGACAGGCGAATCCTGTTCTGCTGTGAAGACTTGAGTATGTCTTGGCTGTATTTATGAGAAGGTGTAAGGATTTTTGCTAATTTATTCAGAACATGCAGAATGAAATTTTTTGATATTAGACACAGTGCAGTGCAGTGAGGCCAACACTTTACCCATGGCAATGAAATTGAAGTTGTTAGAAGACTAAGCCTAATTATCACTTTTTTGCACAAGCTTGCTTTCATTCCTACTATGTATGCTTTCATTGTAGTCTATTTTTTACCATTTCAGAGCAAGGATGCTAGGTATTCTGAAGCAGAATCATGTTTTAAAATATTATTTGATGGATTATTGATTTATGTGTCTCAGAATGTGTGCAACATACTCTTCAACTTTATAAAAGCGATTTTGTGGATCATAGACAATTTTAATGATCCTGGGTCTAAATAAATTCCTTTAACAAGCTCTTCCAATTTCTGCCTCTTTAAACCAACAAGCATAGGCTTGGAATGCCCACGTTATGTCGTTTTAAAAGGCTTTTAGAATAAAACCTTAAGAAAAGTCCTCTTTTATCTGTCCTTCAAATTTCTCTGGTGTGGAAGCCAATCCAGGCAAGCCTGCATAGTGAAATTCTAAGAAATAAAAAGAAACTTTAATTAAAAGAAACAGAGAGAGATATATTTACTCTCTGTAAAGTTGCTTTGGTATCAAGTGTCAGCAATATATTTTACATGTCTTGCAGATGAAATAAGTAATGTGATTCAAATGCATTATCAGATGTGGGGCATTTTTCAGTGGACTTAACATTACTTTAAAATGTTCAGCTATCTAAATAGAGCTAGTGAGGCACCACAATATGTGAAAGATATGAAAAGGCACACAGGAAAAATCAATATATGTAATTTTAGTTGAAGGTATTCTTTCCTTGTGTAATTCGGGTGCTTACGTACCCAAGTACCCTTAAACACTGCACTTTTCCGTTTTCTTTTATGCATATGCCACTTGTTATACAACGGGTCTGAAAGGTTAATTTCCAGAATCTTCTTGTTGTTAGTATTTTTGCCATAGCTGTTAGAAGCGTCATACAAATCCTATCTTTATGGCACTGAGTGTCTGAAAAGCGAGGAACGACATCACTTTAGTTTGCTAGCAGGCAAATTTACCAAAGATTTAAAAGTGATAATATTGACCAGTGCTTAGGCTGAACAACAAGAATTATAAAGCACTGATGACAAAAAAAAAAACAGTTTACCAATGAGAAAATACTTAATTCAGGTTACCAGTGTGTTAAGAAGAATGACATAAGAAGAAAATCATTGAATCTTGCATACCAAGTGTTAATTGTTTGATTTTGCTCTTCCTCTCATGAAAACATTTCTTTGCTAGTCTACATTTCAGCCTTCCATGAGGAGACTTCCCCTTTCTTAAGGTCTTTTTTTTCTTTCTTTTTCTTCATTTCCATGAGTATCTTAAAAACACAGCTACTGAATACAGCCACATTTGTGGAATGCATTTTACATTCTAGCAGGTGCTCTGAGCTGCAGAGCATGGGAGGCTGCTTTGCAAAGTCTGTTTCCACCCAATGATTCCAACCTCTAGTTTTACAGCCTTCTGGGAATACAGTTTCCTGGTCTGCTTCCCAGTGGATTTTTATTTCCTGTAGCTGTGTCAAACGCAGTAATAATAAGTCTAAAGAATGGAACAGGTTACTTTATAATATATGTACCATACGGTTTTGCAGCCTTCTTTCTTCATGTGTTTGGAAACTACTGCAGAGGATAATAGTGACTATGTTCACTAACTGCTGTCCCATGTGCCATATTCATATATATGAACTGGGCTGTCAATGAAGAATATATGTTTTCTTTTCAAATTTGCTCTTATTGCATGATCAAAGGAATTTAATTGCATTTTTTCAGAAAACTCTGGTTTTGACAGCAATGTCTTTTGAATTTTCATCAACTCCATACATAATATATGCACTTATATATTGCTTTATATTCAAGTCTGCTTTTCTACAGGAAGAAATGTCACTTTTCACTCACCTATTTCTCAGCATCATGTGGAGCCCTAGCATCTCAAAATCGACTGGGGGAAGCTGCTAATTTACAGAAGTTGTAAATTATTCTAATCAAGACATCAGAGCAGCAAACCATAGTGGGATAACATTCTTTATAATGTATTTCAAATCACACATACCTTTATATTTTTTTATTAGCTCAGATTTCATTTATGAAAAAGAAACACAGTGTTAATCAATATTCTATTTCCCCAGAACCATAGAATCATAGAATGGTTTAGGTTGGAAAAGACCTTTAGATCATCCAGTTCCAGTACCTCTGCCATGAGCAGGGACACCCTCACTTTAAATGATGCAGCACAAGGCCTGTCCAACCTGACCTTGAACACTGCCATGGATGGGGCAGCCACAGCTTCTCTGGGCACCCTGTGCCAGCGCCTCAGCACCCTCACAGGGAAGAGCTTCTTCCTTAGATCTAACCTGAACTTCTCCTGTTTCAGATTGAACTTATCACCCCTTGTCCTATTGCTACAGTCCCTGATGAAAAGTCTATATCCAGCATCTTGTAACTGGGAGGTGCTCTGAGGTCTCCACGCAGCCTTCTCTTCTCCAGGCTGAACAGCCCCAACTTTCTCAGCCTGTCTTCATACAGAGGCGCTCCAGCCCCTCATCATCCATGTAGCTTCCTCTGGACTTGCTCCAGCACTCCATGTCCTTATTACATTGGGGACACAAGACCTGTATACAGAATATTTCTAATTAAAAGCAAAACAAATAGTGGTTTGTTCCCAGGTATTGTATAAATTTTACTGTAAGCATCATTATAAAATCCTACTATATGCATTTTCTTTAAAAATCAGAACTAGAAAACAATAATGTTAATGCTGAAATTATGAGAGGCTCCTTGATACTAAAGTACTGCCCATATTAGAGCTTTATTAAGTACTTATTAATTCTTTTTTTAACAAATTTACACAGTGTCCTACAATATAATAAATCACTTAAATGGTATGTATTGCTTGAAAGTTCAGTGCTTTCTCTGCATTCAGTGATTTTTATTTCTTGTTCCTTTTTCTTTACTTTGGTGTGGTGCTTGTGCTAGCAGAAAGTTGTGTGCGTTTCTGAGCTTTTGGCTATACCTCACTCTTTCATCTAAGGCACAACTGAGATTAGGGGAAAAAGGGGAAGGAAAGAGGGCTTCTTTAATATTTTTTGAGTCCTGAACAGCAAGATAGAAGGAATGTCCATGCACGCTGCTAAAGCAGCACAAAGAAACAAGAGCAATAACAGAGAGAGATATCTTTCAGAAGATACTTCTTTTTTCTTCCCAGTACTGTATAAAACTGAAAGAGAGAGGGTGAAATAAAAGACACTGAATAGCTAAAGGAGTCATCTGGACTAATCTTGTACCTACTGGTATATTTAGTACACAAGTCATCAGTGCTGAAACGAGAAATGAGGGATGTTGATGGAGAAAGGCAGAAAGGGCAAAAGAATTCTGCATAAAAAAGAATTCTGCATAAAAAACTTTGATGTACAACTTGAATAATATAGCATTGGGATGGACCCCTGGAACAAAACAAAATGAGGTCTTTATAACATGTTTTTACTGCTGACACTTCTGAAATAAACTTACAGCTACTGAATTGTAACAGATCTGGGGAGGAACAAGGCTGCTGTGTACAGCCAGCATACTATTAACCAGATAGGGTGGGAAACTGTATGTGGTAAGTGGTGGGATGATGTGAAGTGATTTCTTGGCTGCACAGACTCCATGTCAGTGGTCTAACATACAACCTGGCAGAGATTTCCTATGTGCTACTGCAAAATGGTAAAGCAAGCTATCCACTTAAGATCTTCCAAGGTCTTTCTCATTTAAATAAAAGGAGAACCTTCTGTAGTGTCTACTATACTGCCTCAGTAAGCACATACAGTGGTTGTACTAAAACAAATCCCTTGGCTCAAGGTGAAATCCTTTTTCATTAGTATGTCCACCCTAACATATTCCTAACACGGAAAGTGAGGATTCCCTAGGTAAACTGTAGACAGCATGGAGTGATTTTATGCCAGCCATTATTCTCATTGCTTACCCTACTCACTGCAAAAGGCATTTGGGAGCTTAAACTGAAGGGGGAGAGGAGATTCAGGCTGGAATATGTACTGCATTACTGAAAGAGTCCAAGTACAGTAGCTTTGAACAATTGTTGCCTGTGCTGCTACTTGGTTATGCCAGATAAGAGCTTGAAGCCCAGGCTCTGGACAGTCAGTATAATTGTCTCAATATATAGTCAGTATAATATACTGACTTGACAGTCAGTGTAATTGTCTCAATAAAAAGTGTGGCAATAGGGAAGACCAGTGCTCAATAAGGAACAAGTCTGGCAATTACTTAGGTACTTAGCATATGGCATTTCTCTTTTGCAGGTGCCAAAGTATGTGAGAAGTGTATTTTCTGTGTCTTTTTGTGGTAGGAAGGAAAGCATATTCATAGACCAACTATCCATACATTTTTATCCACTCACATACAAAACCTCTGACTAAGATTACATGTGTAAATCGGCAATTTCAATCAGGTCATTTCAGCTGAAGTTGAAGATCCTATGTGTGCTTGTGCCTAGCTCTGCTAGATATCTTTCAGCAGTCTGTTTCTGTAGTATGAGTGAATTTTGCAGTGTCTGTATTTGGATTGATAGCCCAGCAACATAGGTTCTAAAATATGAATTCAGCACGTTATTTGTTACTGAAGAATTTCACAGATTTTTGTTCCTATATATTGCTCTTCCACTTGTCTGCTTGTCCCTCTCAGTGTTTTGTTGGTTTGGTTTTTGGTTTTTGTGGTTGCCAAAGTATTCTGTTCTAATGTAAAAGATAAAATGGAGGTTTTGGTTTTTGTGGTTGCCAAAGTATTCTGTTCTAATGTAAAAGATAAAATGGAGGCAACATTTGTGGTTTGAAAGGGAAGCTCATTGGAACTGATGTGGTAGAACACAGCGTTTCTGTTTGCAACAAACATGTAAAGAGCTTCCATGAACAAAATGCTTTCTCCAGAAAGACAGAATGGAGCTTGGTGTTGTGTATCTCAGCTTTGATGCCCTTTGGAGTGCTGAACAGACAGGTGATGCGGGCTGTGTTTCCCCATGCTGAAGATAAGCTCACTATTGGGAAAAACACCTTTGTGAGTGTCAGTGAGAAAGTGAGTGGCAGAAAGAACAGCAGAGATACTGCCCTGTTTCATACTACCCTCACTGACAGACCATCTTCTGGTAACTCTTGCCAGCTGGCAGAGGTTCGAGCAGTCTACATGTTGCATCAGTGTGCCTAAGACTGGGAAGAACAGAAAAGTAGGGAGCACAGCCAGCTCCCTGATGGTCTCTTCTTTCTGCCTCACAGAAGCAAGTAACGTAACACTTACTTAGTGCTTGTGTTAGACATAGTGCTAAAGAATGGCTCCCAGTGCTGCCACTGTTTCGTCACTGTCCCTCTCAGTAACAGAGACCATGATCCCAAGAGGACCAGAGTGCCATGAAGTGCAGCAGAGGAGGAGCTGATAAGCCCCATCTTACGTTTACACATGGAGTTAAGAGTTAGTGTTGGCTTAACAGGAAATAAAGTGCTGTTACTACATCACCACCAGCTAAAGGTAATATCCTGTCAGACCCATTGGTCAGACTTCAACTGCCAGAGATCTTCTTTTATACAGGAGTTTTTAAATGAGTTCAATGGAATTCTAACTGCTCCTCAAACAAAATTTAATATCTAAATACCAGAGAGATAGCATATCATGCTTCCTTATGGTTTGGAAGAAAAGGAGTTCAGCCTAAAATTCATTTGCAGACATCTGTAAAACACATTTCTATGGAATGAAAATAGAGGTGATCCATAACTTGGAGAGGGCACTTATTCTTTACTATGAGATACAGATACAGTGATACAAAACAGCTCTTTTCAAGTGAGTGTGCTTGGTGCAGTCTAAAAACACAATATAACTGCATGCCAGACATTGATTTTCTGTTGCCAGTCAATATTTGCTTGATATATAGAAACATCTTGTGATTAGGCTCCTCTCAGTAGCTAGACCAGCAAATGAAAGGGGTGGAGGGGAGGAGGATGAACAAGCTTTCTCTGTAAGCAATAAACAAACCATAAAAGTGTTCATTTCCATAAAGAATGGAAATAGCAATTCAGAGTTCAAAATGTTTTTGCTTTCAGCACATTTTTTCATTGGAGCTGGCTGTTTATTTTTCATTGGCTGTCATCTATAATCAAGTGTATTTTCTGGAGGAAAGAGATTTTCATCTAATGAATTTAAAGACTTAAAGAACAAGGAAACAACATGCATATTAATTTATAATATGCAAGAAGACAAAAACCCTGACTTATTAAACTAATTGTCCAAAGCTCTATGGAATAAAACTGTTGTAATCTATTGTTCTTAAGAAATGTTACATCTCACTGGGGTATTTAAATCCTCTAATTCCTGTGGGTTGTAATTTCCAGTTTCAGAAATATCTCTGTCAGCTCCGTACATCATTGCAATAATATCCAGTTGGGGCTAGATCTTACCATGATCCCAGTTTCTGTTTCTGAGTGGCAAGTATCCGTACTGCTAAATAAACTGGACACAGTCTCCGTTTTGCAGGTTCAAAGCAGTGTTTTTCAGTAGCTACAATAATCAGATGAAGTGTCTAATGTGGTCTGCTAGCTAGTTAATATCTGCAAAAATATATTAGCTAGCTTGTTTTCCCTTCAAGTTTGTTTACTATGCATTTTGGAAAGACGACAGAAAATTTCCAGCTAAGGCACTGGTTAGAAAATTAGCAAGTGGGGGTTCAGTTCAGAGATCTGCCAAATATCCCTCACCACAGTTTATAGGTGTATCAGCCTCATTAATTAAATAACTGAGAAACTCTTGATAAACTCACTTCTTCCTGGGGGGGCATTTTTGCCACTGGAGAGGATGTTGCATTCTCTAAAGACACAAGGGAGTTTTCCATGCATCTAGTCTGTCTTGCCACATAAAAGGGCTGGAAGAACTTTGTAAATTAACTCCTGTTAGAAAAGTTTTTTATTTTTAAAAGTTCTATAAGCATCTACACAAAGAGGTAGGAAATAAGCAGGGAAGATCTTTGTGTGCTAATGACTGCCATTTCATTATTCTCAGTATTTGCTGTCCCTCTAGTCTCAATGTGAAAGTTTACCATATGGCTGGAAGAATCCAAAAGAGATTGAATATACTTTTATTTTATTGCTGAAGAATCCCCATCTAACTGATTCCTTATGGTAGAAATACAGTATTTCTCCAAGTTCATGTGACCTGAATGCTTCTCCCCAAAATCTAATCAAAATCTTCCTTTCTGCACTATGAAAACAGTTAGTTGTTATCTATCTTTTTCTCCATTTCAGGTAAAACTGTTTAACACAACATCAGGAACTGATCTCTCAGCAGATAGCATTACCTAGTTTATTAAGAACCTATTTCCTTCCTAAGTAGGTAAATTCTACAGACTATTTTTGCATTTCTGGTAAACAGACGCACATCTTTCAAAAGAGGTATTAAATATTAAAGATCCAGCCTAGGACTGTATGTTTTTGTAATTTCAGTATTATCTCTTTCACAATGTATGCTCAAAACCACCCATTCCACTCCTGAACACCTTGTTCTAGTTTACTCGATTTCACAGCAATGCTAGATATTGTGCTTCTAGGAATCAAATAAAACTTTTTCTACCCAATTGGCAATAAAATGACATGTAAAATATACCTCACTCTGTATCAGTTACTTGACTGTTTCCAAAAGGCTCTCCCTCTAAGCAATCTCAAGGAGATACTGCATCTCAAAGAACATTTGTTGTCTCATAAAAAATATGGCAGGTACCTTTGTCATATGTAGCCCTTCCAGTAGCTATTTATTATCTTTGAATTAATCTACAAATGAATGCTTAGAACACAAAATAGAAAGAAAGATGCCAGAACTTTATACATGATGTCCAGAAAACAGTTTTAACAGCTTGTTAGAGCATACTGCATCTTAAAGTCTTCCACTTACTATTAAACATTTATCAACCTATGCAGTAGCATTTTAAACAGAATTCATAAGAAATTGCAAACCAACCAGTAAGCATACATGATAATTATATCCAGGTATTTGGTCTTGAATTTTCTAAACTGTTGGCTTCAGCCACCTCTGCAATTTTTCATGGGACATGAAAAAAGATTATGCACATTCAGGCAAATGAAAATTGCTCTGAAAATGGTGTTTAAAAGGTTTTATACTTAGCAAAACAGCACTGTTAGAGACTTACATAGCATTTCCTTTTGGTTTTAAAGGCCTAATCCAAGATCTATTTAAAGTTAATAAGAACGTTTATATTGAATTCCGTGTGCTCAGAACTGTGTTGTAAACACAAAAGAATTGCTTCCAACTCCAAAGAGAAATATTTAAACACGTGTATATAAACTTACATGCAGAAATATTAATAATTGCTTTCTAAGAAAATCAGTAGCATTCTAAACAATTTCTCCTCGATAATTTCTTACTATTTGGGTAATGAAACAACTGCTATTCCTGAGAAGAGCAGAATATAAGAGATTGCTATTTTTAGGTCTCAGAACACATAAACTGTACTTCTCTGAAATCAGATTGTCTGCTCTGTTTGATTATAACAAATACATTCAGTAGAATCAATATCTTTATATCTCTATTTACAGGTTTTGTCCTTGAGAAATTTTTGTCACTATTGCATAGTAATTGAATATAATATTTCCAATACCTGGACAAGCATAGATGTAAATCTATATTTCTACTATCTCCTTACTTGTTTGTCCACCCTCCATCTGCACTGTTCTATTCACTGTAAGGTGAGAGCATAGTTTCAATGCATAAGAGATCTCAGAGGTTAACTTTCATTCCTTCTCCAGGCTCTCATTCAGTGCTTGCCAGTTTAAAGCTCCTCATATTAACGAATCCTGAACATTGTTGGCTTTCAAAACATTTGTTAAAAATGCTACTAGTTTCCTTCTAGCAATGCTTGATAAACAGATACTCTCTATGAAAGAATCACTCATGTCATATAAAGAATCACACTTATATATGCATCTGTCATGGGTTCAGCAGTAGCAGTCATTTTTCCCTTTTCTTGGTAGCTGGTGCAGCACTGTGTTTTTGACTTGTGGC